>VWPU01010753.1:0-25665 GCA_013398955.1 Callaeas wilsoni
CCCCGCCCCCGGCCCGGCGCGCGGCCAGCCTGGGAACCCGCGGCCCGAAACAAAGGCGCGCGCCTGGCCACGCCCCCGGCCCGCACCGACCCCGCCCGTGACGTTACCGGGCCGCGCGGGCACGCTCGCCGCCTGCGTCCCTGCAGGGCTCAGGGGAGCGCGCCTCAAGTGTCCGGTTTTCCCCAGCCTCCTGGTTATCCGTAGGGTCCCGGTTATCCCCTCAGGCTCCCGGATCTCCCCATGGTCTGGTTCTCCCCAAGGGTCCCAGTTTTCCCCTCAGGCCCCTGCTTCTCCCCTCAGGCTCCCGCCTCTCCTCGGGCTGCCGTTTATCTCCTGGGTCCCGGTTCTCCTCACGGGCTCCCGGTCCTCCCCTCAGGCTCGCAGTTCTTGGGCTCCTGGTTCTCCCTCAACACCGCTGTGGGGCAGGTCTCAGGTAGCCCCAGGCCAGCGGCCTGGGCTGTGGGAAGTGGCAAGGCTCAGGCAGGAACAGGGGCAGAGGTGGTGGAAGAGGTTGGGGAACAGGGCCGAGGAATGAGTAGCTGAGCACTGCTGGAGCCACACAGAAGAAGCCACAGGTGCAGGGGTAAGAGATTGGGAAGAGATTCCTCCCTGTGAGGGTGGTGAGGCCCTGGCACCCAGGTTGCCCAGAGAAGCTGTGGCTGCCTCATCCCTTGAAGTGTCCAAGGCCAGGTTGGACAGGGCTTGGAGCAACCTAAGATAGCGGAAGATGTCCCAGCCCATGGCAGAGGGGTTGCAACTAGATGGGATTTAAGGTCTCTTCCAATCCAAACCATCCCATGACACGATGATTCTATATCCTGCTTAAAGTATGTTGTTGGTGCATAAAACGTGGCCTGGGATACAACAGGCTCATAACCCACGTAAGTAGGAGCTGGAGTAAAGAATGAACACATGGATAACAGAATGTGGAGCTGCCCATGGCAGGGTTCTGCAGGGGCTTTTGGTGAGCAGTGTATCCATAAGACAAAAGCAGTCACACAGCCAAGATGAGGCTCCTGGAGAACCAGGCAGATTGAATTACTTGTGGGCTTCAGTCCTGCAAGAGAGCTTGGTGGGTGCTGAGCCTTCACATGGGGTCAGGGACTGAGCAGCCCTCTGGAAGAGAAGCTCTGGAGTCCCTGTGGATGTCAGCCCCCAGGGTCAGAATCCTGCGGAATCTCACACTGACTCACACCTGGGCATGGCAGAGGCAACTTCTGAGTGACAGCACAGGCTCCTGAGTGACACATGCGGCAGCCCGAGCCCCAGTAGGCTCAAGGGCTCTGGGTTCTGACAAGCAGCCCTGGGCTGAGGCTTCCCAGTTCCCAGTGCAGCGGTGCTGCCCTTCGCTCGGCAGGAAGGGACCAGCTGTTCTGCAGAAAGCTGGACATCAGCCAGGGCCCAAGTTCAAACAGCCCATTAAATGGCCTTTTCCCCCTTTCTTCGCATTTCCAGCCCTGCTTGTAGCCCTGATTCTATTTATAATGCCCAGGAAAAGCGAACTGAGACTTTCCCACAGTGCTGGCTTCTCAGGCAGTTGTTGTTCGGGAAGCTGGAATGTACATAGTATTATTTTTGCATCTCCCTGGGAAGGGTTTTTATTCATTTTTGCGTGCCACTCCGTGTCCCCATCTGTGCTGAGGAGGAGAGCATGTGAAGCACAAGGTGTCTGGTGCTGCTTACAGCTCTCCAATACTTTGCCACTGCTGGTTTGGGGGTCTGTGCCCATGAGCCCCTTTTGAGGAGAGTGCTGGGTGCACTGAGAAGTGTCCTGACAAGCCATGGGGATGGAGATCAAAGAGGGGCATCCCCCTCAAGACACAGCCCCTGTCCCAGTGCCAAACCCTGGGAGCACCCATCATGTCACTTGCTCTGTGCCTCAATGTTCCCCAAGTGTGGAGCAGAGAACAGCAAGGACCCTGCTGGGAGCAATGGGCTCATCATTCCTGCTCTGCCTGGGGTTTGGCACCGAGACATGCCCTCGTGCCACAGTTTTGGGGTGGCAGAGCTGCCACATGAGGCTGGGCCTGACAGCCAGGCTGTGGGGTCCCTGTTTGTGTGGTGCCGGTGCCAGCAGAGGCCAGTGGGTTCTTTTGCCATTCTTGGCCATGCAAGGCTGTTCCCTGCACGGAGCTGCTGTGGGATATTCTGGGCACGGCTGGAGCTGCCCCTGAGCTCCCATGCCCCTGGGCAGGCAGGTATTTCACAGAGCAAAAAACAGCTTGCTGGGACTCAGGTCCTGCCTGTCCTCTCCCTTGTCACTGTCACCTGGCCGCTCTGCCTACAATGCTCCTGGCTCTCTCTTTCCCTGCCCTGGGCCTCAGGGCCTTCCTGCTGTCCCAGGGTTTTATCACCCTGCCCAGGATTTTAGCAGTGAGAAATGCTGCTGCACCATATTTTTGGACAGTTTCTTTTTGCCACAGCCAGTCTGATGAAAGACAGGCACCTCCAAATAGCTTTACTCTGTCACGCTGGGTTCTAGGGTTGACTATCGCAAATTCTAGATGCTAAACAGATACAATCTGCAATCTCTCTGTTTAAGAAGCTTAAAAACACTAATTGAGCATCTCCTTAATTATTGTGATTAAATGTGGACTGTGTAGCTCTTAGCGAGGACAAACTATGGAAAGAAGTGACCAATTTTTCCCCAGCTGGGGGAATGGAGACTCAGAGCCCCTCTGTGCCTTGGCTGGTGACACCTGTGGGCTGGGGCTGGGCAGGTGGCTCCAGCCTTTCAGAGCTGCCTGGTGCTGGGACGGAAGGAAGCTCCTAGATGGGAGAGAGGCGAGGCCGAGGCGAGGTTGCTCGGCCACAGCCTTCATGCACACAGGGCTGAGAGCAGAGGCACTGCCCTGATGTTCGGGGCCATGGAGGCAAGTGGGGTTCCTGCAGGACAGGCTGTGCCTCCAACATTTGCTCCGTGCTCTTCCTTGGCCGCAGTCCTGGCCCTGCCTGTGTGTGAGAAAACGGCAGGAGTGAGTTCACTGGCTCAGTGGCTCCGTGGCAGTGCAGTCACAGTGGCTCTTGCTGACCTGGCGGTGACACGGCCACTGAGATAAGGGAAATAGCCCTGCTGCAGAGGGAATTCTACCAGGGAAGCACTGGGATGCAGCCTTTCCCTGTGTCTGTTCCCCCAGGGAGTGCCGCACGTGTCCCTCCGCTGCGTCCTCCCTGTGCAGCGGAGTGCGGGCAGCGTTGGGGTGTGTAATGGGCATCACATCACACAGAGTGTTCCTTCGTACCTGCAGAAGTGCTGCATAGCTGGCTGGGCTTAAAAGTCTTGCCTAATGGAAAACACTTCCAAAGGTTTCCAGACAAAGAGGGAAAAGGGTTGGTAGCTTTAAGTGTAATTAATACCCTGTAGTTATTTAAAAACATTGCTAGAAATGTGTCATTCAGAACTTTCTAGGGCTGGACTTGTATCTGGGGATGTAATTAAGTTTTCAACAGTGCTTTTTCATCTCTCTTCTGTGACTGCTTTTTTTTTTTTTTTAATTTTTATTTTTTAACATGAGGATCTTGTTTTCCTAAGGAAAAAACATAAGTGAACCCTGCCAGAGAATTTTGTTTTCATACCTCAGTCCTAGCCCTTCTGCCAGCTCGGTCTTCCTGTGCTGACATGTCTGTGTCTGTTACAAACACAACAGCACCAGGAGCATTCCTGTGATTTTGGCTCCCTGTGTTTTGAGGTGAGCTGTGCATAAATTCCCTGAAGCTGGCCCATCAGTGCATCTGGAACTGTGTCTTGAGTGCCCATCTGCAAGGTGGGTTTTATTTGTTTGAACAGTCAAATTGGTTGGTGTCACTCACCTGTGTCTTCAATCTGCTTCACATCTGTAATGACAAATGAGGTTCCTTCCAAACCATGCTGATAGTTTTCTGCTCTCCCTTTATATTTCCAGCAGGATGACTTGATTTCTTGGCAGACCTGCCTGGAGCTGAGGGTCAGATTTAAGGCGTGTTGCTGACATCAGTGGCTTTCTTTTTTAATGAGCTTTGTCAGAATTCGTTCTTTAGCCATTAAGCGGTGCCAGCGTGGAGTTCATGCATGAGCTGAGCTGAAACTTGCTTGGTGTGAATTAGTGATGAGGGAAAAGGAGGTCAGAGAACATCTTGTTTCAGAGAATGGCGATAACTGGTGTGTCCAAGGCCTGGAACCAGGGAATGGGCAGAAGAAAACTTAGAAATCATGTCAAGGGATGAATTCCCGCTGCTGTGCTCTGAGGAGGCCTTGTCCCTCCTCATGGCAGTGGGATGTGCATCAGCACCAGGCAAAGGTGTTCCCACGCAGCCTGAATTTGGGTGGTATTGGAGTGGGCTAAGGAGCTGGATGGTGTCATGGGGATGAGCTGGTGATATGATATGGTGGCCCACCATGAGAGGGATCCGTCACAAGCTTGTGTCATTGATGAGCCCTGTGCTCCAGAAGGATGCTGTGGGCCAGCGTCAATGCCTTTGGAGAGGGCTCTGCTGGGATGATGAGATGGCCATGCGAAAGACATTCCAGAGCAAGTCTCTGACTGTCCCTCCAAGCAGTGAGTGTTGGGATGGGTTGCCCTGAAGAGGCAGAGGGGTTTTACTGGTAAACACTAAAAAAAAGGCAGTTCCTCCACCTGTGGTGATCTGACACAACAGAACCTGGGAATGGGGTGTGATGGAGAACGTAATCCATGGAGTAGAGAGCCTCCAGCAAGCCAGGAACATGTACATGCGAGGTTCAGGCATGTGGCTCCTGGCTCTGGACTGCGTCAGCCGAGCTGGCAGTGAGGAATATCTGTGGGAGCTGGGGTTTGTTCCAGAGGTCACTTCTTCCTTGGTCAAAATAAATACTTCTGTGATTCTCTGTCCCTCTTTCCACTGCCTGTAGCTTCTCTGCGTCATCCCCGCTGCTCTGTGCCCGAAGCTCTTTTCCTTGGCTGCTTGTGGAGTAGGACACACTCCAGGGATACTCAGTGCAGGGTCTGGTGGGTGGCACGAAGAGACAAAAAAGGGATAAATCAAGGACAAATTGATGAAAAGGAGCATATGGGAAAGCCCTTGGGTGGCAGGGAGGTGCCTTGCTGCTGGCATTTGAAGCTATCCAGGGCTTCGTATTGATTCCTTTAAAAGCTCTTTCAAGTATTTTTACAATGAGCTCATCTTTTCTGGCACATCCTTGCTCCCTGTGCATTCCATACTGGCATGGCAGGTGTTGTTCACCTCTCTGTAGTCATCCACACGTAAGCTGGGAACAGCGGCTCTGCTGCTTGTCCCTGGAGAAAAAGAGGTTTTGTCTTGGCTCCTTGTAAGCATTGTGTGAAGGTGGGATGGGTGGAGCTGGAGGTGTTTCTGATGGAGCTGCCTGAACTTAGCCAAAACAGGGCCTGTGTGCTGCCTCTGACCAGTGGGACTTGCACAAAAGCTGGTTTTCTGTGATCAATACTTTAGGAAATGTTCCCGTGAACAGAGGTGGAGTTGTGGAAAAGACTGGGTGGTGTGTTGGTACATGGTGATGAGCCACTGCTGCTCCAGCCAAAAATCCAAAAGGCCTCTTGGAGTTGCATTTTGAAGACCACAGGCTGACTGCACACTGTGAGGACAGTAAAAAAATGAAAGTCTTGTGTCTGCCCTTCGCATTCACAGTACGTGAGTGAGGCTTCTTAGAAATTTCACAGGCAAGAACTCAGAACTGTGTCTTGGGGGTGCTTGTTTTGTATCATTCATCTTAACCTATGGCTGTACCATAAAATAGAAAGTCTTGGAAATCCCAGATCTGGAAATCTGGAGTCCCTGCAGATCTCAAATCCTTAAAGTGCTGCCTCAAAGCTCCCTGAGCTGAGAGTGCTCCCTGGTGAGGTGACACCAGCAGCACCCTAAGTCTCTCTCTCTCCACATGTTCAGTTTAAGCTGAGCCAAGGAGTGGGGCCCATGGGTCTGGATGATTGGTTCCGTCCTCCAGAGAGACTCATGTCAAGTCTTGGGGATGCTACAAGGCAGTGCCAGTGGTTCAGGGCCGAGGATTCACCCCCGACTGCAGAGCTCCTGTCTGCTGACACCTCCTGTGCTGGCAGTGAAGCTGCTGAAAACAAAGAGCCAAGAAGCTCAAGGACCTGTCCAGGCAAAACACCTCCTTTTGCTTTAATATTTTTGTTTTTCTCAGTTCTACATCCCCATAATAATGTGTCCAGGCCTGTTTCACTGTACTGGATCACACAGAGGATTCATTCTGAGATCCAGATATTTCTAGAACGTGATCATGCCTCTGTCTCATCCTCTGGAAAAAATGTAGTGTTGTTTCTCTTTCCATGTCACACGTGCAAACATGGATTTTGCCAGCTGGGTTTGGGGATGCACTCCCTGCAAAATGCCCAAATCTGTGTGGATTCTTCCCTTCTGTGGCTCTGTGTGTGTGAGATGTCTGCTGGGCACGTTTCTGTTCCAGTGCAGTCGGATTCATAAAGCTCCTGTTTTTGCAGCCCCACAGGAATTTGCAGGCTCAGTGAAATTGCTGGGGGCTCCCTGCAGAGGCTGACTGGGTGTTAGCCCTCTGCATCATTTGTGAGCAGAGGCAAAGGGCTGATGGAAGAAAATTTTTCTGCAAAGCTGCCTGCCCTGCTCCAGCTTCTGGCTCAAGTCAGCAGCTGCAGTGTTAACCACAAGCCAGGGTGCTGCTATTCCTCAGGTTGCTAATTTTCTGGAGATGAGCTCCTTTATAATATCCAAATACTTTAAAAATTGTCCTCTGGATAGTTTTATTGTGAATGTCTGTGTATATAGGTGCTTGTCTCCTTGCATTTT
The DNA here is from genome assembly GCA_013398955.1 of Callaeas wilsoni. Taxonomy (NCBI): domain Eukaryota; kingdom Metazoa; phylum Chordata; class Aves; order Passeriformes; family Callaeidae; genus Callaeas; species Callaeas wilsoni. The sequence continues at coordinate 6,778 of VWPU01010753.1, forward strand.
GTGCTTTTTGGTGTAATGGATATTTTTCCAAGTGGTGCAGCTCACTTATTTATTCAAATATGCTAAATTTCTTCATCTGATATAAACTTAGGCTCCTTCCCTGTTTCAAACCCACCAAATATGCCTTTCCCTTGTAATTCAAAGTTACTATGTTTTTGGATTTTTTAAGATTCGATGAATTTACTCTTATATAATTACGTTCTTTATTTGAATCTCTCCAATAAACCACTGTTTGGGCATGCAGAGGGAGAGAAAAAGCTTGGATTCTGGAGGAGCGGAAAGTTTAATGTAGGAAGGGCAGTTTGGGAGAAGAATGAGCAAAATGCCATGAACTCTTTTACAGACAAAGGTCTACACTCCCATCACAGAAGACTCAAAAGCTCAAAACTCCCATCACCTGGAACTCTGGGGGCAAACTGATACAAAGAATGTAAAATCAGGGTTTCTCATGCAGTTTCCTGTTACGATAGATGATGAATGACTTGGTTTTTACCTTGCAAAGATGACTGCAAACCTTTTGGGGGTTGTTGGCACATATCCACAGCAAGCTGAGAGTGTGTGTGTCTGCCTGGGAGCAGGGAACACAGCTAGGAAGGCTTTGTGCCACCATGAGGTAGGAGAGAAGGATCTTTTATTCTCAGAGCTCCCGTGAGTGTTTGTGGGGGCCTGCAGTGACATTCTGTGCTCCTCTGCCTGCTGGGCAGCCCTGTCTCCTGCAGCCGCTTGGGCCTGGGGGCTCATGGCAGGAGTGTGTTCTGAGTGTAGTTTTCCAGTATTGTTATAACTGCAGTGGAAAACAGGGTGAGGGTTTGTCAGCTCAGAACATGGCCAGATGCCAAACCTTTTCATCCCGATTACCTTGCAGTTCTCCTTGTTCCACGGAAGTGTTATTTGAACACAGCTTTGCTCAAAGAATGGAGAGGAAAGAAACAAGAGGGAGACAGGAAAAGGGCCTCCCAGGCTGTGCATGGCTTTGCCTGTGATTTGGGACAGGAACACCTTTGAGTTGCAGATGACTCCAGCTGGCTTCGTCCTGGTGAGCTGACCATCAGGAGGAGTCCCTGAGTCCCCTTGTTTGTCTTCAAGAGCCCACAGCTAAACAGATTTCCAGAGACCTCTCTCTTTCAGGAGACCCAAACCAAGTGCAGGTTGGGCTGTAACTGTTGTCACCATGTGCAGGGGCAGCCTGCTGTCTTGGAGCTCCAGTTGCAACCTCCAAGTGATCCTAAGCTCCAGAAAGGTCTAAATGTTTTGCAAGAAGAAACTTGAGAACATGCCCGTCAAAGAGCTGAGTCAGGGATTTGTGAGCTGCCATCTGTAGTGCTCTGGAACACTGACAAAAAGCTTCCCAAGACACATACATGGAGGGCATTCCCAAATTCAATTTTTGGATAGCTTTGCCCTGCGATATATGTGATGAGTAGGTGTGGAATGTACCTAAGATAGATGCCTCTATAAGCTCTGGTGCCCAGTCTGAGCAGGGAAGCACTGCTGCTCCCTGCTTCCTCCTGCACATCTCTCGAAGAAGGGATGGGAAGCACTGCAAGGCTGGGAGCACCCAGCTGGGAGCTCCCGGAGTTCCCCCTTTCAGCCAGTCTGTCCGGAGCAAGGCGAAGTGGATTTGGGCTGGAGCCAACCCTCGGCATTTTACGAACTCAGGTAATGGCTCTGCTTGGGGTGCAGCCTTGTGCTGAACATGAAGCAGAAATTGCTCGGGACCAACCTGCTCTCCCAGGGCATCCTCAGACCCACTGAAGGCAGGTAGAGCGGTTCCTGGCTGCCAGCGGATCCCACCCCGGGTGTCACGGCCGTGGGGAACACCGCATGGAGGCCGTTCCCAGGCTGAGGCCAGCTCTTGGCCTCTCCTTCCAACCAAATCACAGCACTTCCGCCACCACGTCCCAGAGCCGTCCAGCAGCCACCAGCCACAGGAAGTGCAGCAGGTCGTGGGAACTGGCCCGAGGACTGGAAGCTGAGCCGCTGCGGGAGCCAAGAGCAGCGCCCAGCACGCTGCCTCCACTCCCTTGGGTGAGGAATAGTGGAACGCCGTGGGGAGCTTGGGCACACAGCCCCTCGCTGCCTGGCCTCATGTTCCCATCCTCGCACCCCAGTGCTCCTCACTGAAGTGTGGGTGCCCAGCACACCCTTCACCTTGTTCTCTCCTCAGCCATCACTCCCCCGCCTGTCTGAGCAGGCACTGGGTGCTGCATGAAGCTGGGCAGGTTGTTATGGACCAGCTGAAATGCTTCATGTGCCTCTTAGTGTTTTCCTTCTTTTTGTTAAGTGAGGAGCTGCCTCTGAACACTAAAACCTCTGAGTGTTTGGGAATTATTAAAATGTCACTTTTAGCCCTGATGACATTTTTGTTAAAGCATTTTTAAAACTATTTGCCAAGTTTTCCTTTCAATTGATCAAAAAGGGCTGTTTTTTGGAGTTCCTTGTCCTCCATATCTCTCCCAGCATTTGCTGGGGCCATAATACTGCAGGAAGAGCCCTGGAAACATGACTGCAGCAGTGCCCTGTTCTTGTCCCTGAGTGCAGCCTTACCAGGCCTGCTTCCACCAACGGCCCTGTGGGGCTTTTATGGGATATTCAGCTCAGCCACCACCTTCCAGCTGTTTTCTCCATGCATTTCCAGGTCACTCTCTTGCAGTGGGGCTGGATGCATGTGAGGAAGGTGGTTTGTTTGGGACAGGAATGTGGCATTGCTTGGAAGCCAAAGGGAGCAACAACAGAGCAGGGAAGCCATGGGAAGATGCAGAGCTTTTCCTGTAGAAATTTCTGTTTGTGGTGGTGAAAAAATTCCAACCCAAAGCTGTGCTTGCCCTCTTCCTTGGTCCTTGAGACATGGGACAATGATCGCAGCCTCTGGGAGGTGTGGGATGGATTTCCAAGAAGCTGGTGGGTTATATTCTGCAGCGTTCCCAGGCTGATCCATATTTCCCTGGCTTATGTCAGATTCTGAGACGTCCTAGGCTGTGATGGAGTGAATCCAGGTGTGAGAGTGATGCTGAGGGGGCTGTACCCCATCTGCCCTGCAGCTCGAGGGGAGCACTGTGGGGTGAAGTGTCCTTGGGACCAAACCCAGGCTTCATCTTCACCCTGCAGCCACTCTGCTCCTGCTGCGCCGCCTCTCCAGGCAGCCCCTCTCAGTGTCACTTGTCACCTTATCCATTACCTGGTCTTTTGTTCCTCCCTTGGTCTTCTGTCCCCTACATTCCCACTAGTGACTGTATTCTCCTCCTTTTTGGGGTTCTTGTGAACTCCTGTGGCTCTGTAGGGGCACAGGTGGCTGGTGTGGTCCAGGAGGGTTCCCAGTCCCAGGAGGTGACACCAGGACCAGTACTGTGTCTCAGTGCTGCTGGCAGTGAAAATTGAGAGCTCAGTGCATTTAAAGCCCAGCTGAATTTTTGAGACTCAAATATATTTTTCAATGTTTTAATGCCAAACCAGGTTCTCATCAGCCTCCTTTACTCCCCCTGCAGCAAACTCCCGCTGGAGAAGCACAGGGAGCTGAGTCCCCTGCGAGACCCTGTAACTTCTCTTCCTGTCTTGTGTCTCCCCACAGTGGTTTCATGCTTTGCCCCAGAGATTTCAGCTCTCTCTGTCTGGCATCGCACAGCTGAGCAGCAGCAGAGCTTCCCAGCTGAGCTTTCCAGCAATGGTTTCCTTCCATTGCGACAGTTGGGGTCACTCTTTCACAATGAGCGTTTTCCTCCTGAGCTCCAGCTGCGCTTTCCAATAGGGCAAGCTCTGAGCATTGCATCCTGTGCTGGCTGGGATTTCAAGCTCCCAGGACCCTTCACTGGACAAACTCAGGGTCAGCAATAGCTCTGATTTTAATACTGCAGCCATGCAGGAATAAGCTTTTTCTGTGCTCTTGGAAGCTCGATAAATTAGTGCTCAAGCTCCCTGGGTTTCTCTGGGTGTTGATCCAGCAAGGGAGCTGGAGTCTGCTCTTTGTCTGGCCATTTCCGGCTGTCATCGGTGGGGAAGGAGTGATGCGGCTTAATTAAGCTCACGGTGTCATCCCCAATTCTGGCATGTGAACACACGCCACGGCATTCGTTGCAGCCTCCTTAGCACCCCAAACCCTCCATGGTTCCATGAGAGGGAGTGTGAGGTGATGTCAGGACCCTGCTGGGCTTCCTGTGAGGAGGTCTTCTCCCATGTTTGGTTTTCCCCTCTTCTTGGTGTGAGCGGGGCACCGACCCACTGAAGCCATGCCCGGTCTGCCCTGCCACACACTGGGGAGAGGAACTGATGCCCTGNAGCGCACACCCTGCCACACACTGCCCAGCTGGGGAGAGGAACTGATGCCCTGGTGGTGCATGGGGCCAGCCTGTGGGGGGCACAGCAAGGTCTCCCCTGGTGCTGGGCTGAAGGCTGCGGGCTCTTCCCTGGTAGTCAGGCTGGAGCATCCTCAGGAGGTCCAGCCCCACTGCTGTCCCGTGTGAACGTGGCTGCTCCCAGCCCAGCCAGCTCATGTGCAACTATGTGGGAACGTCCTGTCCTGGGGGAGGGGAACTGCGGGGGTGGGAGTGAAGCATCACCCAGTGATGGGAACTGATTGTACTGTGGAGGGGGTCTTCAGGGATAAATTTAGTGGTGGTGAAAGAGCCCAGCTGGCTCTCCCTGTTGTGTGATGAGCCAAGTGTGCCAGGAGTGTCTGTGGTTCCTGCTGTCATTGGGTGGCAAAGCCCTGGATGCCCGATGGGGACAGGAAGATGGGGTGGGAAGAAGTGACCCAAAGCAGCAACCCCAGCCATCCCCTTTGCCAATCCTCCTTGGTGGCTCCATTGGCACTTAAGGAAGAGGAGCTTGGAGAAGACATGACAGGGCTGATTTGGGAAGCAGGTCACCCAAGTGCAGGGTACTTTGTAATTCCAGGATAGTGGCTTTGTGGTGTCACGCCAGGGCCTGGCCGTGCTGGTCCCTGAAGGATCCACCCAGTGCTGGGACCCAGCCCCAGCCTGGCACACCAAGGGTCCTGAGGAGATCATTTGCTGTGTTAACAGCGAGGGTGGGGGTCCCATCTGCTAAGCATGGCGACCAGCCAGGCCTGGTGACACCCTGCTGCCACCTCACAGGGGACATGGTGACAGCAATGTCCCAGGCCAATCTGTCATGTGGCAGGGAGGTGTAAAGGGCCATATTTGCATGGGCAAAAATATTTCCTTCTCTGGGCTTGATCCAAGGTCAGGCTGGAAGGAGTTTGGAGTGACCTGGTCTAGTGTAAAGTGTCCCAGCCAATGGCAGGGGGGTGGAACGAGATGATCTTGAAGGTCCCTTCCAAGCCAAACTGTGATTCTATGGTCCTGATAAACAGGACCAGCCCTGCATGGTGCTCCCTTGGGAAACGGTGCTGGCAGGGAGCCTTTCTCACTGCTTTTATGTTTCCCTGTGCTCCCTCTTGTGTCAGTTCTGGAAATCCCATCCCCTGGCCATTCCTTTGGCACTTACCTCCCTGGCCCACATTAGGTGATGTCTCACATGCTGCTGCAGTGTTTATCCCATCTCCTTTCCCACCATCCTGTCCTTACATCTCACTTCTTGTGAAGATGTTCGCAAGGACACCCAGACATCTTCCAGAGAGGCAGCCAGGCTCAGATGTCAAGCCATGCCGCCTTCTCACACCCATCCCTGTAAGTGTTCAAGGACAGGTTGGACAGGGCTTTGAGCAACCGGGTCGAGTGGAAGGTGTCTCTGCCCATGGCAGGGCATTGGAAGGAGGTGGGCTTTAAGGTCCCTCCCAACCCAAACCAGTCTATGATTCTCCTTGCATCCAGCATGTTGGATTGGCTGTGGCAAACCAGCCTCTCTCAACAGAGCTGGGCATCTCTCCTTCCCACTGCCTGGGGTTTTCACAGGTGACTTTCCACTGGCCCCTTTGTATCAAGCAGAATCATTTTGTGCTTCTTTCCTGCATGGGGCAATAGTTGCCATGTTGTTAATTAACCCAGTTACTCACATAACCGTAGTGCTGGACTCCCTGTTGTTTAAACCGGTGAACCTGAGCCTCAATTCACTCCCTTCTCTCTGCTCTGAGGTACTGCAGCTCCAAGGAGGGGGAAGTTTGCACTGTCAGCTGCCGTGGGCAGAGCTGAAATGCAAAGCGCATTGAGGCATTTGCAGGAAGGGAAGGAACTCCTTGCCTGGTGCAAGCTCTCCAGGGCTGCAGGGCTCTGGATGTTCCCAAAACCTGGGCTTGGTTTGGGTCTGAACACGGTCGGCTGTGGGGCCGTGCCTTTGCCGCTGCATGTGCCAGCAGTGCCACTGTTCCTTCCGCCTCACCGAACAGGAGCCAGCCCAAGCAGGGCCTGTTTAATTCAGCAAGTCATAAATTCATAATGCTTATTTACCACACAGTGCCATCAATATTTGATAGTGGCCACTGGCCTGCAGAGAAAGGGGATGGGGCTGGGACAGGGCTGTGGGGTCTGGCAATGGGGCTGGCATGCAGTGGGGCTGCCCAGGTCAGTGTGGTAGTGAGATGGGGCTGGAGAGATGTGAGCTCCTCCTCCGCCCCTGCAAACCTGCCAGCGATGGGATGAAGCCGCAAAGGCTCTGCAGAGGGATATGTGGGGGTCGGGCCGGCAGCTGGAGGCTGTCAGGTTGAGGGAGGAATGAAGCAGGGAGCTGGGTGCAGGGTTGGTGGTTAGGAGGGGAATTTGCAGATCTCGGGACACACACACAATTTGCTTGTCCCCAGAGTGTCCCAGGGCAACCATGGGGACTGCCCTGTATGTGCCACTTGGTGCTGGCTTCGTTCGGCAGCAGTTCTGCGATAGGTGCCATGAACTTGGGAAGCCCCTTGACCCCCGACCCCAGCTCACTAATTGACTGTGAGGAGGAACCCTGCCCTTCGCGGAGGGGTGAGCAGGAAGGAACCTTCTCCCCGAGAGCTGCCGAGGCCTCAAGGAGAAGGCGCAAGCGGGGGAGTTTAGCTGTGCAAAGACAATATTTTGCAGTTCACTCCAAAAGAGCCTCTTCCTGCTTATGGATCTTGAGTGTTTTGCTCATAGTAAGCAAAAGTTGCTGCAGCTGGTGGCTTCCCCCCCGGCTCCTGCTGGATATGCTCTGCACTGGGAACGCTGAGGGTCTCATTTCTTACTCCTTTGGAGGAGGCTGCTGTCTCCTGCCTTCCCTTTGTCTGAGCTCCCTGTCCCTTGTGCCAGAGGGTGACTGAGGGAACCAAGCATGGCTGTACCCCTGGAAACCCTGGGCTCACTGAGGAGCCATCCTAACTTCCCACTGAAGGGCTGCAGTGGCACAGGGACAGTGTGTGGACTAGGTGGCCAGCAGAGCTTGATGGGATGTAGTGGCTCCAGTTGGACATAAGGCTGCAGGTTGCCGTCACAGAGGGGACGAAGCTGAGGCTGCTCAGAGGTGCCTGGTGAGTTGGTGCCTTCCCAGGCATCACTCAGCAATCCCTGAGCGCCCAGGCGGCAGCATGCAGCCGATAAGGTGGCCCTCACTCCCTGGAGCTGTGGTGGCTCCCACTTGCTGAGTGGTGCTCCACTCTCCCTGCTGTGCTGAGACAAGCCAGGCCAGCCTGAGTGACAGGTCTCCCCTTTTACGGTAGCTTTTATCTGTCCCTGGGGAATGTGGCCCCAGTGCTGGCTGAGTCTGTGGCGGCAGTGCTGACAGCCATGCTGCCTTCCCTCCTGCTACCCCAAAGTTTCCCATCAGCCAGCCACATCCCTGCTCTGCTGGCTCCTGGACCTGCTGCTACCATTCCCGGGAGGTGTAGCGGGAGTTAAAACCCCTTCCCAGCACACTGGAGTCCTGCCGTGTGCTGACTCCACTGGGAGCAAAGAGGGCATGTGTCCGATGGTGGCTTGCAGCTCTGTGCCGGCTGGGGGACAGTGGGGTGCCAGCGCGTCCTTTGGCAGTGCATCCCAAACCCCATAGCCTTTACTCTACCCCAGAAGCTCTCCTGGCTCTGACCTGAACTTTTCACCCAGGAAGTGACTCCCCACACTCCCCTGGTCATTGTAAAACTGGCGCTGGTGGGGCTGCTCTCCAGGCCGTGGCTTAGGGGATTTGGGAGAGTGGCAGATATGGGCAGGTCTGCTTCAGCTTACAGTGACAAGTGTTTATGGGCCTTAGGTACAGCGCACACTTCACTGTCCATGTAGTCAGATCCCTCCTTGTACAGCCTGGAAAGGACCAGATTGTGTGGACTGGGGTGAGGAGATGGATTTCCCATGATGGAATGAATGTCCTCTGTACCAATCGCTGTCACCTTCCCCATACGGTGAGCCCAGCACGTGGGGTGGTAGTGTGGGAGCACAGTGACCATGCTGCTTGGAGGGGGTGAGTGAGATGGGGGGAGCTGGGAGGAACTGGGAAGATGGGGTCTGCCTTGGCGCTTGCCAGGAAACCACTCTGCAGTGACATGGGATACCTAATGGATGGCTATCATGGATATGTGCATGGGAACAAACCCTCACTGCTGTTGCATCCCTGGGGGCAGAGCAGGAAGACATGGGACACCTCCAGAAGAAGTGTCCTCCTTGGCCAATGCTCCAACAGGCTGCTCCGAGTCAATCCCCAGCAGCATCCCTGCCAGACCACACCATGGCCATGCTGGTGACTGGGTGGCTGTTTGCTGCAATGCTCAGTTGGCTCCCAGCCCTCCTTTGGGTGCCCACTCCTCTGAAATATTCATCCTTACTCCATGAGAGACAGTGAATTGCTTTAACCCTCTCTGAATATTTCACCCCCCACCCTGCGGATGGTTCTGCTGGGGTTGGTGATATCCCAGCCTCAGTTCCATCTGAGACAAGCTCCAAAAATGTCAGGTTAGTGTCCCACAAGCCTGCCTGTTAACTGGGGCCATGACACCAGTCTGTCGCACCACGTCCTTGTCCTCCTCATCATCATCTCCATAACACCCCCTAAACGCAATGTTTTTCACCCATGCTGATCCCAGAAGCCACTGTTGGTATTCAAGGATCTGGCAGGTGGATCCAATGGGTACACTGGGAGCAGACATCATGGCTCCTTGGGGTGCAGGGATCAGAGAGGTTCAGGGATGGACAAGGTTGCCAGGGTTAGGGGTTAGCAAATGATGCATGTGCTAAGTGGGTGCAGGATGGGCAGGAGGAAGAGGAATTGTGTGGGATACAGTCATCAGCAGTGATGCAAGGAAAAGCCTAGCAAGAGGTGCCAGGCTTGGCACAACAGTTTGGCCTTTCAGCAGTCAACCCTTGCTGCTGAGTGTGTTAAGGCACGCGAGTTACTCATTATTCTGATTAATTCGTCAGCAGTTTTGACCAAATAAGTCAAGAAAGTGGAAAAATATCTGAAGAGCTTCTTGCCCCTTGCTGTCCTGCCTGGGGTGGGGCTGGGAGCTCTCTCTGTGGTGCCAAGGCCAGTTGTTGGCCCCTCAGCTGGTTTTACTGGTCTTGAGGATGGAGGGCAACTGAGGTTACCCACCCTGGGGACACAATGAAACATGTCTGGCCCCATCCCACTGCCTCATCCCACTCTTTGCAGGGCTCTTTCTCCACCCCCCTGCTCTAGGAGTTAAAACCTTCCCTCCAGCCTGGCGTTGCTCATGGAAAGTTTATATATAGCCTTTTGTTTTTGCCAGCGTCCCCCTTGAGTTTAAATAGCTCTTCCCCGTCCCTGGTGTTGACCCCGGATGTATTTATAGAGAGCAATCAGATCTGTGCTCAGCACCGAGCAAACCAAGCTCATGTCAGTCCCCCGAGGGAGGCCCTTCCAGCAGCGTGGCCTCACATCGAGCCTTGCCCTGAGGAGGAGGCCTCGAGAGCTGGCAGGGGCTGCCCAGAGGATTCAGAGCTGGGGCTGTGCCAATCTGCGCATGGCTTCCTTTGGGATGACTGTGCCAATTCTGGCTGTGGAGCAGTTTTTTGGATTGCCATCACTAGGGTTCAGAGTGTTGTGAGACCAGTGCTGTTTCTCCTCTAAAACTGTGTTTCACATTGTGGAGGTGAACCATGTCTCTGGTGGCACAGGCCATGCAAAGCCGGGGCTGCAAGGATGATTTACCTTCCCGGGGTTAAACGTGAGGCTTCTGCCACCTCTCCTGCAGCCAGCCAGCTCCCCCCACGGGTGCCAGCTCCACTCCCATCCTGGAGGTCCGTGCTGCTGGGCGGCCTCCCCTCCAACCTCAGCTCTTGACTATTTAAGGCAAATCTCCTTGCTGGACTTTTAAACAAAACCCAGGCTCCTCTCACTCTCCTCGTTTTAAATAACTCGCCTGGCGTAAACAGAATGAGGCATAACACTATAAATCAGGCATTCCCGGGATCTGCCTGGCAGGCTGCAAGCAGAACCCAAGCTTCCCTGCAAGCTCTTTTCGGGGCCTGGGGGGAGCGATAAGAGGGCAAGAGGGGCTCTGGTGGGGCAGGCGTTCCCAAGGAGACTAATGCGATTACAGGCTGCCAGCCTTTGGGGTAAAATAATTAAGGTTGCAAAATAGTTTCCATCACAGCCCCTTGCTTGTCATTCCCTACTGAGGCTGGAATTTTCCAAGCTGTATCCCTTGCGTGAAAATGAATTTTTCCAGGGAAGTTTGCATTGGTGATGGTCAGTGATGCAATGGGTGTTTTATAGGGATTCGGGGGGAAATGCCTAGACTGCAGGTGAGAGCCCAGCATGTTCCTTGCAGGAACATAGGCACCTTGCACCACAGCTTGTCCCATTCAGCCAAAGGGATCAGCTCTGGAAAATCGGCCTTTGTGCCCTGAGTCCTTGGTGTTTATGCACTGTGGTCGAAGCAGGACAGAAATAATTACAACTCATCTCAGGGATCAGTGCTTCCCGTGATAAAACTCTTTGTTTTCCCTGGTTTTAGGGCTTTTCCAAACTTTCATCATGAGCTGAATCTTTCAGGCTGGGTGTCCAATATACACCAAGTCATCTAAACAACCCAATTTAAACAAGTCTGGCCTTGATGGGATTGAAAACTGGGAAGATGTATTGCGTTGGTTTGCTGCCAAGCCTGGAAACTCCCAGGGGTGAGACTTGGGGTGCCCTGGGGATGGGGACAGGCCACTAACTGCCCGTTGGGAACTCTGGGCTGTGGCCAAGCTGAGGAGCCTATGAAAACACCACAGGTGATGCAGGAGCCTTGGCTGTGGTGCATCCCCCATGTGGGAACAGCACTGGGAAGGGTGTTACTGTGGCACATTGGCTTTCATTGTACCCCCAGCTCCAGGAGGGACAGTGGAGCCATGCTCCCATCCCTGGCCTGCCCCAGTGCTGCGCTTCAGCTTCCCTTCTCTGCCCAAAGACAAGCAGGATGGATGGAGCAGCCTCTTGCAAGGCGATGCTTCATTTAGCTCTCATCCTCCTGACTTGTTAATACCTCTCATTATTCACATGACTGAGGAACAGCCTTCAGAGTTCTGGCAGCGGCTTTTACACAGCAGGTTGCACCCTTAGATGGGCAGTGTCATCTCCAGGAGGAGAGCATGGGTCCTGCTTGGCCAGAGGAGATGGGAGGCTGGAGTCAGCAGGAAGTCTCCTCTGTGCCACACCCATGCTGGGATCTCCCCCATGCTGGGCAGTATCACACAGGGTGTCTAACAATGCACGTGTCCCTGGCTGTCCTCCGCAGTGCTCAGCAATGGGAGAACAGCAGGGAGGAGGAAGGAAGTTGCAAGGAGACATCTTCCCTACCCTCAAGGGCACCCATGGACACATACCTGGGGTGGAGGGCTGCCTGAGGGGAGCCCATGGGAGCTGGGAGTGTCTTGGGGAAGGACATGATAAATGAGCTGATAAAGAGCTTTTCCAAGCTTGCAGCTGCCACAGAGAAAGTGCCACATCCAGGCTGGAGGATGCTTATCCCACACATCCCCTCTTGCTCTCTGGCATGCTCCAGCAGGCTTTGGGACTCCTGGTGCATCCCAGGCTGGCGCCAGTGGCAGGGGAACTGAGCCGTGCTGCGTGTGGCGGGATCGCTCGCTTGGGTTTTTGACAATCTGTTTTCCAAGTCAGAAGGTCATGTGTATGTTGGTCATGTTGCCAAGGATTCCTCCACAACAAGTCCTTTTGTTTTGTTTGACAAGGTCTCCAGTGTGCAGAGGGGCTGGACATTAACAGCCTTGGTGAAAATGGTGCGCCTTCCTCTTGGGGAGTTCGAGTTGGTGGGTTCTGCTGTGACCAGGGGATGTATCATGTGGCACGGCTCAAAGCTGCCCATCTCCTCCCTTGCAGAAGTGGCCCTCTTTGGCTGTCCAGATACTTAATGGCAAACTTTGGAAGCATTTCTCCTCTCCATATTGATCCATAATGTCTGTTAATTAGGGATGAAAATGATGTAGCAGAGGATGAGGCCTGCAGAGCCCTACTGATAGTCAGAGACGGCTCTGGAGAGCAGGATGGGACATGGTCCTCTACTTGGTAGCACCTGGCTGAGGGATCCAAAGCTGGATCTGCTGACACTCTGAGGGGCTGGGCCAGATCCTGGGGGTAGGACCACACAGGAGGGCTCAGGACACCAACAACATTGATTGTCTCTTAGTGCTCTGGGTCGAGCCACGTCCCGTCCCTGCTACTCCACATCCCTGTTGGCGCTGAAGCCAATATTCTCACTGAGCACCTGGTCAAAACCTCACTCAAACAACCGCAGAGCAGGGAGGGGGCAGGATCTGGCCTGGCAGGGCTTTCCAGAGATGCCATGCCTCCTCCCTGCTGCTGGGACAGGTCTGGCGACCATTGGCCCCACTTTGTTAATGCTGAGTGCCAGGCACTGGAGTAGAGCTGTGTCTGCTGGCAGGGGCAGTGATAGTGGAGCTGGGGAGCCTCGAGCCTGTCCCTCTGCCAGCGAGGCAGCTCCTGACATGGCTCCAGTGAGGAGGGACAGATTCAACTGCAGAAATCTCTCCATTACAGCTGGCATGGGACCACAGCAACCTGGGCAGCTCCCAGGTCCTCTGTGGATGAGGCAATGGAATGATCCTTTTGTTGGTGAGGTCCAGCTGCACTATGAGAATTTTAGCCCACAACAGCACTGTGGTGATGGCTTCAGCTGCTCTCATGGCTGAACGATAGTGGAAGGATCTGCAGGGGACGGACACAGAGGGAGAGGCCCAATGCTCCAACACGTCCACCACGTCTGGGCACACCTGGACCTGGAGCTGAGACAGCCTGCACACTGCACTTCAAAAAGTCCTGGTTAAAGATCAGCCATGGATGCACCTTGGGCAGCAGTTCAGTGCAGGAGTGCTAGAGCCAGGTGTGTGGCCATCCCATGCACAGGGCTGAGCTGGCTTTGGGGCCTTTAGTTAACAAATTCCGTAGAAAGGATTCCCCCTGGTTAATTCCCTCATAATTAATATGCCTGGCAGTGCAAAAGACACATTAATTATGAAACTAAAGAGATAACAGTGCACTGTTTCAGTGCTGCACAAGCAAGGAGGAGCACTGTGTTCTTTCCTCTCTGTATTTCGTCTTCTAGGCAAAAAAAAGTGTGAGTTTTGGGGCAGACTAAAGTCCTGTCTTCATTTCCTAAGTGACTAAGTGACAAATCCCTCCATGAAGCCATGCTTTTTCCACCAGATCGCCAGCAATACTGCATCTGCAATCCATCAGAGAAAGCGTTTGGGTTTATTGTTCCCGCTCCTGGCTCCAAACAGGCTTTTCTGTTTGGCGCTATCTTTTTATTCAAATTGTGTAAACACAAGCTCTCCTCACCCATTTTTGGTCGGAAGCCCACTTGGTGGGTTCAAGTCATGGGGCACTGCAGCGTCCGCAGAGCTCGGCTTGGGCGGTGCTGCCAGGAGCTCCTCCAAAATGCCCATAAAAGCAGCTTTGCAGCGATCCGATGCGTCTGAGCAAACATTTGCACACACCTCCGAGCCCTTGTCTCTCTCAGTTAGCTTCAGCTTGTCCTCCTGGGGGAAGGCGGAGCTGGAGAAGACGAGCGGTGACGTACGGAAAGGAATTAAAGTTTGAAAGCGCTCACCACCGTCCTCAAAGCAGCTACTCCGGGCATGTGTTGCTGGATGAGCTCTGCAATTCCACTGCTGCTTGTCTCTGCCCTGCACCCACTGGGCCACCCAAAGTCCTGCACAGCTCCCAGGATGGGGCTAACTGCATCCTGTGATTTGGTACCCAAATATCAGTGGTCTCTGGTACTAATTTTCATGACACACCTTTTGTCTTCTACCCTTTGCAGTGCTTAGGTTTGTTGAAGCCACGTGGTGTTTGGACCAATGGAAGGACCAAATCCATGGAAGGGGTTGGGAGTGCCTCTTCAGCTTGGCCTTGACCACGTGCCATCCCTGCTGTTTGGAGATGGATAGACCAAAAGAGGCTGCAGGGTGGGAGTAATGGCTGGATAGGCTCTGTGTCAGGCAGAGATGCAGACTGGGAGAGGGGGAAGCACAGAAGGTGCTGGTGAGGGGTCAGCAAGGAACCAGGCTGGGTTAATCTGGCCAAAAGAGATTGAACAGGGGTCTACTTGCAGCTTACACCTCCCTAGAGGGGTAGTTACAAAGATGGCAGTGTTACACTTTCCTTGATAGAGACAGCAAATTATGTAACGTGGGGCAGCAGCCACACATGGTGGCTTAAGAGAGTCAGGATAGGTGTTAGGGATACTTCCCTGCTGGATGGTGCAGCCTTGGGATGGGCACCTGGACAGGTAGGGTTGGTCCATCCTTAGGGGTTCTCAAGGCAGGACCAGCCTGACCCAGTGCTAGTGACAGTCCTGCAGGATGTTGGATGGGAGAGTTCTGAGGTCCCTTGCCACCTTCACTATAACAAGTCTCCAGATGTTTGGATGCTGATCCATACCAAAAGCAGCCCCAAAGCCTTCACCTGCCTGTGGCCAGAAAGTTCTCTGAGAACTCATCTGAGGCCCTGTAAAGAGTCTTTGGTGACACCAGCACTCAGTTTGCATGTGCCCGTCACTGGTCTGAGCAGTGACAGAGTGTTGTCTGGTCTCGCTGCTTGCTTGGAAATCAGGGTTCCTCCAAGTCTCTTGGTTGGTGGCCTCTTTCCAGCCAGCACAGCAAATCCCAGTCTGGAATAATTAACCAGAAAGACTAAGAGCACGAGGCAAGAACAGCTGGAATGGGCAGAGGATGGAGGAAAGCAGCAGAGCAGTCTGGGGAGTTGTGGGATCTCCTGGACAAGGACAGGAGGAGGAGAAATTGGTGCCAGTGGCAAGCAGAGGAAATCCTCCCTTCTCCATACCTCAGAAATGTTGGAAGTGGCATGGGAGCATCCTCTCTGCCCTGGGACAAGCATCAAGGCTCAGTTGTTGTCCCAGATAAGCGGTGAGAAACAGCAAAAACAATCCAGCACCTCAGCCAAAGTGTGGCACTGCCTGTGATGGGCTCGGCAAGAACAGGGGCCTAAAGTGCCCCTTATGACAACCACCATGATGCCCAAAACAAAATTCATTGCCTTTCTACAGGTGGGTTAAGGAGGTCTGGGATCACAGAATGAGTGGGCAGGATGCAGGAGCCCAGCTGGAGAGAGACATCTCTCATTATCACCTTAACCAGAGTCCTTAGCTGGTCACCTGCTTGTTCAAGAATGAGAAAGAGCCCTTGGATAATGCAAAGCTGAGAAACTGTGTGAAAACACAAGATTGTCCACAGCTGGCTGTCATTTCAAGTCCCATCTTGATTTCTCAGCTGATTTCAACCTATTTCTATCTCACATACTTTGTTAACCCCCTTTCTAGGACCTGCTTGTTGGTTGTAAGCACCCTACAGCTTTTACTCCTTTTCCCTTGTGAGGCTCTGTAGTTCCCGTTGTTTGCAGGCAGGAAAGCATGGTTGGAGCTGCTTGTGTGGGACATTGTCACAAGGTTCATTGTCAACTTGTCCACCCTGATGAGGAATTGATGTGGGAGAGGTAAGTGGATGCTGGATGGGTCACAGCATCACCTCTGCTTTTCTAACCATCACATCTTAGTGGACATAGTACGGCAAGGACAAGGCTCTGGTGCAGCCCTTGGCCAGGCTGCAGAGCCAGATGCTGTTGAGTGGAAGATACTTTAGGAGGAAAAGCGTTGGTGTAAAAATACATCACTGTAAGACATGGGTAAGCAAAGTCCAAACCTAAGTGTCACCTGGTCTTGCACTGGTTCAGCTGGTGTGACCTTGGATCGTATACTTAAAGGTGAGCATCTCCACGTGGAAGTGGAATCCTCAGCCAAAATCTCTGCAGAGACATCACAATTTTCTGGTGGACTGGCTCACCTGCACAAGCTGGTAGCAGTGAAGGCTTCATTTGTCCCACCTTCTGTCCTTCCCTTTAAGTTCCTGGAGGGAGAAAACATCCCCTCTACATGCAGCTGGATGGACCATCAAGGGCTCCATGTGTTGAAGTGCAAGCTGTAGTGCTTTGGGAGGGGAGAGGCTGCCTGGGTGTGATGTTTGTGAAGATATCAAAGGGACTATGAGCCACAAGATACTGGCACGTAGGGATGCTGCCACCACATACAGCTCTGAGGGGTGGGTGTGCAAGGAGGATACTTATCTCCAGCCCAATGCCATGGATTTGCCTACAAAATAAACCAGAGGTTGTGGCCATCAGTATGGCAGTGACATGGTGGACCCACTGTTATTGCCCCAGCATGATGGATACAGAAACTCTTCTGCTTGTGGCCAGGGTTTTCCTGCTCTGGAAGAAGCAGAATGTCTCCTCTGCATGTGTGTGCAGCATGGGAGTCCTCGGGGGTCTGATGAAAACCTGCTGCTGCTCCTGACTTCCACCCTTTCGTGCCTTCCTCCCCTTGCCTCAGGCTCTGCACTCAAAGTCTGTAGAAAGTGAAACACCAAACCTAAACACAGAGAAAGTGCTGTAAGGTTACACTGGTTTTTGCTCAATCAGCACAGGAAGCAAATATTCCTGGTCTTTGTCAGGGCGGACTCCCTTTGAGCCTTTGAGGAATGGTAGGCAGCACTCTTCCTGGGAGTTATTCCTGCACAGCCTTATGAGGCTGTCCCCCAGTCTTGGGGACAAAGTTATGGTGAAGGGCAGCATCCCTGAAGACCGGAGAAAGTCCCTGCTCTGATCTGGATCTGTCTATGCTGAACTCCATGGGTTGCTTGGGGGAGCTCTTGCTGTGGTGCTCAGAGCTGGTGTGTGAGGTCTCTCCAAAACCATTCTGTAGGACACCATTTTAAACAAATAAATTGGATTTTTTTAGTCAAAAAGGTTTTAGTCAAAAGGTTTTCTCCCCTCATGCAGGACCTGGCAGGGATCAGGCTCTCTGGCTTAGCAGCTCATTACAAAGCCTTGGAAAAAGAAGTGGTCGCTTTGCTGCTGTCTGTGTGAGGACTCCGTACACAAACCCTCTGTGCAAACAGCTGCTGCTGCTAAAAGCCATAACCTAGAAAGCAGGCAAACATAAAGCTGATGCTCCCAGGAGGATGTTACATCCCCTCTAACACACCTCCTGTGATGGAATTACTTGGCCCCACATGCACTTGGCTGTGGGCAGCACCTCAGTGATGGTGTTTCCTGTATTTCCTCTCTGGTGCTAGACTCAGAGTGCCGATGCTTGTGCATGGGAATGGCTGAATTTAGGGTTCCACTTTCACAGGGAGCCTCTGTGTAGCCAGGTGGCAAATAGAGTCAGAGGCTGGGGCTTGAACAGGGCGGTGGACCCAGGTGTGGTGGGAACTCAGCTGTGGTGGGAACTCAGCTGTGGTTACCCCCAGCCCAGCTCACACCTCTTCACAACATGCACATGAACAAAACAATATATCCCTGAGCTAGTGCTGGAATGAAACAGTCACTCAGAGCCAGGTGTGGACTCAGTTTGACTCTGAAGTGACATTCAGTACCATGGGGACAGCACAGGTGTCTCCAGCCAGGGCCAATGGAGGACAGGGAACACACTGGGCTTTTGCCGTGTGTGGGGGCTGTGGGACCCCCAGGGCAGGGCAGGGGTGATGTTTCCCCTCTTTCACCTGGCCTCGGTGCTGGGGAAGCAGCACAGACTGGGCACAAGAAATGCTGGTTAGGATAACAGGTCTCAGATCCCTGGACATCTCTCACTTGGCAGGTTGACCCAAGCTCTTGGGGTTTTACAATTTTGCCTCACAGAGGGACCAAGCTGTGGCATGCAGTGTGGAGGAATAGGCTATGTATTCCATTTTCTGCTCATATTATCCAGCCGCAGGCTGTGCTTTAGGATGTGGCGAACTGGGCACCCACATGGGCAGGGAGAAAGGAAAGGAAATGAGGGTGGTGAGGCCCTGGCTCAGGTTGCCCAGAAAAATTGTGGCTGCCCCATCCCTGGAAATGTCCAAGGCCAGGTTGGATGGGGCTTGTAGCAACCTGGTTTAGTGGAAGGTGTCCATGCCCATGGCAGGGGGGTTGAACGAGATGAAATTTAAGATCCCTTCCCATCCACACCGTGCTGGGATTCCATGATTCTATGCCTCGACCCTGCTCTTCCTCTCAGGCACAAGAACAGGGCTTTGCACGGTGCGCACATCGATGTCCGTGAGGATGGTTGTGGGGTTGCCCTGGCAGGAGGAACCAGGCTGTTGTCCCCAGGGGACCGGGGATGCTGTCGGAGCAGATTTGGGGCTGCTCTCTTGAGGCTCAGGGCCGCTGTCCCGGAGTTACAGGATCCCCGTCCTGAGCTCTCAGGGCTGCTGTTCTTGGGGCTCTCATCGGGGGTCACAAAGGTGCCGTCTCTCGGACCCCCGCGGAGCTGAGCCATGTCTCCCCGCCCCGGGGATGCGCGGAGGGAACGGCATGGCCCCGCCGCGAGATCAGAGCCCGGCGGGCCCTTTAAGAAAGTCGAAACCCGAAAGTTCATCAAAGTTGACAAAGTTTTTCGTGGAAAGGAGGGGAAAAAATAATTAAAATAACTCGAGCCCAACAACAAAAAAAACCTCCCCGCGGTCCCGGGGGGCCGGGCCGGGCCGG
>VWPU01010757.1:0-15035 GCA_013398955.1 Callaeas wilsoni
GGCGGCGGCGGCGGCGGGCGCGGTGCCGGCGCCCTGTCTCTTTAATGAACGGCTCTGCCGCCCGGCTGCGCGGAGTAAATTTCCTCCTGTCATCGGGTCGCGGAGGAGGAGTTTGTTAATGTTCAGTTTGCTCGGTGGATCGATGTTCGCTGGCATCGCCTCGCCCTGCCTGTGTGTGCGTGTGCGCGCGTGTGTGTGTGTGTGTGTGTGAGTGCGTGTGCGCGCGTGTGCCCGCGCGCGGGGGTGCGTGTGCGCGCGTGTGTGTGCGAATCCCACATTTCCTCCCATCCCGAGCCTCCCTGTCCTCTCCCACATCACTCACTGCCTGGCATCTGACAGCACGGAACCTGCGGCGCTCCGCGCACACGCACGCACACACACACCGCGCACACCCGGGCACCGCTCCGCCATACGGCTCTGCGAGGAGGAGGAGGACAGGACAGGGAAGGGAGGAAGCAGCCAGCCCCACAGTCTTTCCAGAGCTGCCTTTTTAATATATACAGATCTATTTTGTTATTTATTTATTACCATTCTCTGGCACTGTGGGCGCCTTTCATTTGCTCCTGAGCTTGGATGTTTGAATCAAAGCAAAGCAAGTGTTGCAACAGTTAAAAAAAAAAAAAAAAAAAAAAAAAAAAANGAAGAGAGAGAGCGAAAGAAAGAAACCTAGATCTCTAAAATAAAATAAAAACCAAACAGGTTCCTATCAGTGAAGTGGAAAGGAGGGGGGCAGGGGAGGCTTGAGTGGGGGTGCTGGGGAAGCAGCTGAGAGGCAGAGGAACACGGCTCAGGAGCGTCTCAGGGCTCTCGGATCTGGGGACAGAAGTGAGATTGGAGAAAGTAGAGCGATGCCAAGGAGGAAACAGCAAGCACCCAAACGGGCTGCAGGTAAGGAGAAGCCATCCACTTACACAGCCTCTGTCTCTCCACTCCTTCCACTCCTACCCCCCATCTTTATTATTATTTAGGGTCACCCTTGCTTTCCCGGGCTGGATCTTTATTTATTTATCCCCCCTCCCCCTCCCTTTCCCTCCGTAAGGCTATGGAGCCAGTTTCATTCCTGACTGCCAAGATTTTCCTCTGCCAGGGCTGTCCCCTCGCCCTCCGCCGCTGCCCCCGGCTCGCTGCCGCTGCCGCCGCTCCCCGCTGCCGCTGCCCTGCCGAAACTTTCCCCCCAACTTTCTTCCCTCGGCGCCCCTTCTCCCCCTGCCCCTTCCCCTGCCCGAACCGAAAGCGGTCAGGCTTCCCTTTGCTTCTCGCTTTAGGATAGATTTTTTATTTTTTTCCTCCCTTTCTGGTTTTCCCCCCTCCCGGTGGCTTTCGCTTTGGATCCGCGCGTTTCGCGAAGTGGGTCGGGGTGTTTAATCTTTTATTTCGCCGTATTTCTGGTGGCAGTTCTGGCCGGGTGTGTGTGTGTGAGAGCGCTGTGTGTGCCTGAAATAGTACAGGGACTCTCTCTGCTGATGAACCCGGTGGGGAAGTTCAGCCTTTGATCATCAGTGGTGAAAATTGCAACAGGAAATAAAATGAAACGTTCTGACTGTTAGAAGACAATCCGCATTTTCAAATCAAATCCTTCTTTTGTTTCGTAGCCGAGTTTATATATTTGCACATGCCAAGTGGTTTTGCAATTTTTTTTTTTTTAACAGAAGAAAATAGTTTTCAACTTTGGAAGTGTTTTGTTTGTCGTTGTAGGGTGTTCTTTTTCTTTTGGGGGCCAAGAAAAAGAAACAGACGAGTGGGTCTGTATAGTAAATCTTTTCAAAGAGTTTTCTTTCAGGCTCCTTAATTGCTTTTTATTTTTTTTTTTAATAGTGTGGTGGGGTTTTGTTTCTGGGAAGCGCAATATGGAAGTTCATTTTTCTTCTGCCAGACCCACCCACTGAAAAATCAGCTTTCCAGTTGATTGCCAGCTTTGATTTGACATTTGATTGATCACCTGTCATCTTGCTGCCTTTGATCTATTCATTCTTGATATATATCAATAAATCACTCACCATGGTAACCCAAGTGCCAATGACGTAAGGCTTGCCCTCTAGATTCTCTTAGCCAGACATGCACAATTATTATCTTGTTTGGCTTTTAATGTAGGCGGGTTTTTTCCCTTCTTTTTTCCCTTTGTGTCCTTCCTCGGATTAGTTCTTTAAAGAAAACTCATATTTGACATCTTTACTTTAAAAATTCCCCTTCGCCCTTGTGAATATTTCCTGGGTGTAGCACAGCAAATGTGGGACAAAATGTATGGGCAAGTTTAGTGGCACACTTGAATAAACTTTGCGAAGTAGTGCTTGGGATGCACGCAGGGGGAAATGTCATCCCAGAGAAACCGGGACACGCAGAACTTTTATCAACTTGCAGCTTTGGCTGCATTTCTTTGGGCGTAGGACAATGGGCTGCAGGCAGAAGCTTTTGGGACGTGCCCAGTGAATGCACCTATGCAGGTTTCCAGTGTCGTTCCTGGCAGGCAAAGATCCCAGATTTATGGTTAGCGCCATAAATAACAGTTACGCGGGAAATACAGACATATATATTTATACAAATATATGTATGCATTCTGGAGAGCTCTGATGTCAGAGTCGTTATTATTATTTTCTTCACCAGGAGGTTTGGTCTGAGTAAGGCATTCACGTTTTCAACTTGCAGGATAAATAAATAGCTGTTTTTTCATGGATGCTGATCGTCACTGTGACAGTGCTAGAACTGCTCCTGTTTTCTCTCTGTCAGGAATAAGAGGCTTCATTTTATTTGGGTTTCAAAGTAGAATTTTCACTTGGAATGTGTGTAGTATCTTTTCGTGGCAGGGGCACCGTGTTCTTTTTTAGAAACATAGGCTACAGTAAGTAAATTTTTGCGAGCAAAGCCCATGCTGTTTTTTCCCGGGATTTCCCTGCTGAGATACAGTAAGAGATGTTTTTATCCAGGATCCTACAGCATTTCTAAGATCTTAATGACAAGGGAGAAACTCGTATGACCACAGTTAGATCTCTCCTTTCTCATTCTCATTATAAAATGTGCATTGCTCTTCAGTGGTGCATTTCTTTGATTAGATTTCTCCTCAGATCACTCAGATCAATGTTGTTTCAGGTGAGCAAAATACTGCAAATGCAGTCCAGTTTCAGCCAGCAGAACTATTTGAAGTAGGTTTATACATTTGCAATAGTTCTCCTGCTTTGAAGTTGTATTTGTGTGTTTGTGGGGGGTAGGGGGGAGTTTCAAAGAGCAGACGTGCCTGTTGTATATAGTTCTTAAAACTGACTTTCATTTTCGGGGATAGTACTGAGGTTCTGTTTTGTATGGTGAAAAATACCTCAAAGTGACAGGAGGCAGACTGTGCAGTAAGAAATGAGTCTCTCATCAAGGCTGATAGCAAAGCTCCTTAGTCCTTTTATTTAAAGGAGTTAATACATTATATATTACTTAATTTTCACTTTTATTTATTGTTAGTTGTACAAGTTCAAAGGTATCAGTTGCACTGCATTTTGTCTTGATGGCAGCAGAGATATTGAAGAGAAGTTTGCAACTTTTAGTTTCTTCAGATAGTTCACCTCCAAGGGAAGAAAAATGATAAGCCTTATGATTCTGGACATGCCTGCTTTTGTCATTGCTTAAAATTAAATACTATGCACAACTGTAAATAATTACTGCCATGCACTGACTTTGAAAGCAGGTTTCGAGTTTGATTAATGAATAATGTAAAGGTTAGAGAGAACCAGCGAGTGAATCAGAAGTGAAGTCCTGCTGTTAGATGAAAATCTATCCAGAGAAATATACATGGCAATTTTGTCCTTTTCTATTATTAATTTTAAGCCTTGTATTCCTAAGAAATATATTCCAGACCATTGTAATGAAACAAGGGAGCGTAATTGGATAAATGGGGCACTATTTATGCGTGATGATGGGGATTTCTGCTCTCCGATTGCACTTTTAGAGGCACTTTATTTCACATCAACACCGAAACGATGTCAAACGCATTTTGATCTTTGCAGGGCCGAATCTTTTCTGAATCATCCTTGCTTTTTGAGAGCGTCATTTCCAAGTCGATAGTTCTTGAGGCTGAGAGTTGCAGCTCTTTGCATCAGTGCCTGCTTTAGGATGGGACCTGTGTTTACAGCAAACAGCCCATTTGTGCTGGAGCTTTCACCCAAACGCATCACAAAGGGCTTTGCAAACCGGGGGCCTGATTCTTCTCCCGCTCAGGTGCAAATCAAACATCGCTTCCCTCGCAGCAGCGCTGGCTTCTGACTGCTCCTGGGAGCAAGAGGAGGCTCAGGCCCACAAAGTCCTTCATCCTCCAGCAAAATGCAGCCACGTCTGGGGCAAAAGTCTCGTAACGATTCCGTAACAAACGGTAATATATTAACAGAAGGGTGGAAAAAGGGTGGGAGCAAAGCAGAATTGCTAGTCAGATTTTATTCCTAGGGGTATGAAATAGCTTTCAAACACAATTTCTCTGGATTAAACTCTCCTTTCCCCTGCAGCTTGTTTAAATGTGCATATTTTATTTTGTGATCATGAATTGGTAGTTTGCTTTTTTAAAGCCTGCTAAGAGGAATCTGGACTTAACGCCCTTTGTGGGTGAAATTTTATGTTTCTTCTTTTCTTTCTCTCTCAGCCCCAGCCGACTAGCTAAGAACCAAAGCTGGGGAAAAGTACAGCAGAAGCAGGTCTCAGGCACATTCATTCTGTTTATTGGAGCTGTAGAATAACACGGATTTGTTTTTGGAAGAGTCCTCACAGAGCAGCAAGCAGAAGATGGTGAGCAGGGAGTTCTTTAAAGCTGCAGCTTGCGCCTTAGGAGTAAAGGTTATTTAAACCAGAATCATATTTAGAAAGCGAAATTCTGCTTCTGCAGAGAGCAGAACAAATGACCAGCACGGCTTTGTGTATTTCTGTGGCGAAAGGCAGCGAGATGTATCTATAAATGTAACCAGGAGCACCGTGGCTGTTCCAGGGTTGTTTGTATCCTTTATAACAGGGGCAATGGCAGCAGATTCCAAGGAAGCAGTGCTGAATGAAACTGTAGAAATGGCAGCACTGTTTTGTTTCAACATCCTCCAGAAAAGCAACTGCACATCAGAACCACCTAAACAGTTCATGCCTCAGAACCCTTCACTCACAGTGCACATCACCATGCTGACAGATGACAAAAAGCCAAGGTGCTCACGAACAAGAGGAGCCTTTAAATCCTGGTTAATTAAATATATTCCAAAATAGGTACTTTTGCAACTATAGAGGCACCAAAATTAGTCGCCATCTGCGTTAAATTCTGCAGTAGGCTCCTAAGCCCAAAGCTGCTCGGAAATTTTTTTTCCCATGTCAGAACTCAGGCCTGAATGGGACAATTTGAAATCACATTTTAGTGCCTGTTTCCCGTTTTTGATTTTGCTGTGATTTATCCAAGCCCAGTGTATCCCCACTGTCTGAAGAGCGGGGTGCACCCGGAGTTCAGCCCCTGTGACTGGGGAGCAAAAGCCATTTCCATCAGCAAGTGACACAATTTTACAGCACTTTGGAAAACATGTCCATTGTCAGGAATTCTGGTGCATACATGCTCTCCCTCTTCTGTGCTCTCTGAGGAGCCCATTTTCTCCAAACCGGCAGGATTTTGGAAATTTCCTCCCGGAGCTTTCTCCTCCTGATTTTTGCTCTCATTAGCAGCACCCACCTCAAGGAACTGTTTCCCCTGGCAGAGGTCCCTGGAGTCCCTCCGTAGCACGGGGCCAGGCTGAGCTTTTCTGCCGTCATTTCCCTTCCCATCCCGATGAGGACATCACTCCCAGAGAGCAACTCCAGACTCGCGGAGAAAAAAAAGCTGTCAGTTGCTGTGGCTGCAATTCCCAACTTAGCAGCAGCAGAGGGAATGGAACTGTACTCTATCAATTACAGTTGGAACCAGAGGCTAAACACTTATTGTGTTAAGCTATTGTGCAGATCTTAAGAGCTCAAATGTAAAAAAAATATCATGTCAGCTGGTGGAGGGGAGAATAAGGCCTGGTTCTTCCACTGGATGACGTATTATTAGCAGAGACAAAGTAAAATTACTCAAATTCTGTCTAATGCCTCTCGGGTTGAGATGTGTGTGCCACATTCTGCCTTAGAAAGGGGAGATCCTACAGACTTTGCTGCTAAAATAAGCCTATGTTTTTCCCTCTTCTCTGCAAAATGAAAATATTTGTGAAGTTTTACCTCCAAAGCGTGCTCACGCAGGCAGGGAGACATTTTCATTTGTCTCCCAATCTGATACAGGAGCCAACTGGAACCACATTACACTCCGAGATGAAATCTTACATTTCATTCATGCAAGGGCAGGGATTTTTCATTACCTATTTAATTACAATCCTTTACATGAGAGTGGGCCCGGTTCAGCAGCTCTTACTCAGCACTTTGCTTCAGTGGGTAACTGGCCTGTGGAAGGACTGTCTGTGTAAGACTGGGCGGTCCAGATACAAATTCAATGTACATGTTCCTGGAGAAGCATTCTGCCTGTGAAGAGGGACCAGATTCTTCCTTTAAGCTTTAAATCCAGAGACAGTTCTGCCTGGAACTTCTGCTCCTAACGCTTGCAAGCTATTCTTTCCTGAAGTCTGTGTGACTGAGATGCTCTGCTTGCTCGGCCAACTTCCCTCCTCAATCAGCCTCCGTGCTCGGTGTTAATTGCTGAGCGCGGGCTCTGGGTACCAGGGCATGAGATGGGCTTTTAGAGAAGCCTTTTTAAGGCACGCTGTTCATGTCGTGCGCAGGGGCGGCAGCTCTCGAGAAAATGCCTGAAAATGGGGCTGCAAATCCGAAGCCTGAAAGTTCCATGTGCTTTTAGGGGCTAAAAGCAGTTATTTCTCATTAAGGTGGCTTCTCACTTGAGGCTGTTGGCACAGCGTAATTTTTACCGTGTTGTAATAACGGCTTCTGCAATTCAGAAGCACCTTGACAGCAAACCGTGTATTTTTTAAGGTTTCAAGGAGAAAAGCATCACAGAAGCACAGTGTTTCCCATTAGATTTACGCATCCCTCTTTAACTGTTGCTGGCTTTTCATCCGTTACCTTGTGAGCTTTCTCAGGCAAAAAAAAAAGAAGTGGAAAAACTGGTCTTCTGATCTAAGTGTTGCATTAAGTGTTTCATTTAGAAAAATGAAGAGAATCTTTGTTTCCCTAAAAGAAATGTTTTCCCCCTTTGCCCTAGGAAAGAGAAAGGCACAACAATAGCTTCAAAATGACAGGATCTGATTGTGAAAAATACAGAGTTTATAACGTGCAGCGCCTGGTGGTCCCAAGTATTGGTAAAATTCCACAGCTAAATAGAACAAACAGTCCTAAATGTCTGGGAAACGGATCCTTTTCAGACACGCACACATCCATACCTGTGAGGAGGAGAGAAAAGTGCCTGTCTGGGAGAGGAATGCACCTGGAGAGCTCGGTTGTTCAGAGCAGTTTTTGATTATTGCACCAATCTTTGCCCAGATGTTAGAGCTGTGCTGTTAGGAGTGGTGTCCCCTGAAAGTCCTTTGTTAGGGTTTATTTTCTTTAAACCTCCAGCTCCTGGAGTCTGATGATGATTATGCAAGTGTCCAATATGCATTTTAAAAGGAAATTTATTTCCAACTACTTGCTCTGGAGAGGAACTTGAAAACAAGCAGGCTAGAAGTCCTTATGCAGAGGAAAAATGCCTTGATTCTCAAAGTGACTGTTTTGAACTTCCCATCATTTTCAGCCAGTCTTATGATTTTTGAGGTTGTGTTTTGTGCTTTTTGTGTAAATAAGGTTGGCAGTATTGCTTTTGCCTGATTCTGGTGATGAACTGGTGTGTATGTCTGGGTGTATAATTATATACGTACACACACATAATATCAGTAAACAAAATACTGAAGATAATGATGGAGTGGAGCTGTGTGAATTGGGTCTCTGGCTTTGTATTGCCATAAACAAAGCAGTTCTGAGAGCTCAGACCATCGGTTCTTGAGGAGTGACTTTCAATTGAAGTTTCCTGGAGATTGTTTTTAGTGGCAATTAAATCTAGAAAGTTAATAGGCAGTAACTGCTCTTTAAAGGATAAATACTACGAGGAATGCACAGCCTACCTTTTTCCCAGATATAATCAGGCTGAACTTTATTGAAAAAAAATTTACAACTAGCAACATTAATGCTGTATTTTTATTGTATTAATGCAAATGAGATGCTGACTTCGTTCTTTCATCTCCATGGCTTGTATCTATTAGAGCTGTATCTTATTCCTTTCTGTGTCTTTTCTCCCTGTGTTCTGTAAACTGCTTTCCTCTAATGATACTGCGGCTCATTAAAGTTACTCCCAATGCTAAAGACACTCTGGGAAACATCCTGAGCTCTGGATGGCTGTGGAAAAGCACAGCTACCGAGTATATGGGCAAAACTAATCCGGATCAAGCCTTGCATTCCCCTTTCGGGAAACCTTTAAAATTGATGGGTCAAACAGGAAGAAAAAACTTGCAGGAAGGACTTTGTGCTGCAAAGAGCTGGTCACTTTTAACTCACAGCCCTACCTGACAAAGATAAAAAGCAATAAAGTTTTAAGGAGCTCGCTGGCTCTTCCTGCATCTCCCTCAAAAGACTCATTTAATTGAAAAGCCTGTTGTGCTTGTTTTTATGCATGTAAAACAGAAAAGGGGCAATTTTGCACAGGGCCTAATATTCCAGCACAATATAATTGGAACTCTTCCTGCCTGCTTTTTTACGTCTCTCTGTTCATATAAAATTAAGACCCACTTATCTTAAATTGTAGTAAATCTCATTCAATATTGCTTTCATAACTTAAAAAAGGCCGTTACATATTCCCAGAGCAACTTTGCCAAAGTGATATTGGGTCTGTTTATGTGGAATTGGTGCAGAATTTCTATCAAAAAAAGGAGCAGCACACAGTTCTTGTTTTTAATGAAAATAATTAAATTCTCTGGAATACCTTGATAGCGCAGATTTTTTTTTTCCTAGTGAAACTCTGCTTAGAGGAGATCAGAAGAAAATCTGCACGTTGGTGCAGTTTGGCGTGTGTAGACAACAACCTTATTTCTATCACTCATCCTGCACTTGGACAGAAGTGATTTCTATTTTTCTTAGAAAGATTTTACTCTGAATTTTACATATTTAAATAATTTTTTGTGCGAATTGCACGGCGAATCACCAGCACAATTTATAAGGTCTGCAATTTTCTTTGTACATACAGGAAGAACTCATTTGCTTCCCGCAGGGTGAGTGGACTTCACAGGAAAGAGCTGGGTCTTTTATGATTTTATGTTTTGTATCGAAGAAACATAACCTTGTGCCAGCTGCTGTATTGGGCTACCAAAATTATTTTTTTATGTGTTTTTCAGCCGTGTCATAACATACATAAGCACGGTACAAGTAGCATTAAATTAACACGTGAAAGGAGAAAGGAGCTAAGTAGTTATATTGATCATCTGTAGCATTAAATGCTAAAAAAATTAAAAGCTTTCCCGTGCTTTTGATTAGCTGCATGGATCCTGCTCGTATTTGTGTCCTTTGTTACGCACTGGAGCAGTATTTCTTCACACTTAGCACCTTTCTTCCATGGATTTCTTGCTGATACTCCTCAGAACCACCCCAGTGATGTGGAATATTTCCCCTTGGTTTTAGAGAAAGGTGAATTGAACCCAGGAGGTTTTACCTGATTTGCTCAAGGTCAGACAGCGTTTGCTCCCAACTCCCTGCTCGAGGTATTGGATGACATTCCTATCATCAGAGCACTTCCAGGAGGGAAGCCTGGGCTGGAAGCTCAAGGCATCCCCTGGCCTGTGCTGGGGGAGAAGAGGGAACAGCCCAGCTGGGACCCTGGGGAAGATGGAAATGCACTTTTTTCCATCCTATGCAGTTCCCTGTGGTGGAGGAAGACGCACTTTGCTCATGGCCAGGAGCTCCCAAAAGCGGGAGGACTCATGGTCTGAGAAAGCAGAGCTCTGTTAATACTGATAATAAGCCAAGGGAGCTTTGCTAAGCAAGAGTTATAGACAGAATAATCAAATCTGTTACTTTCTACTTTTTGGCCAGTGGTAAGATTCAGGACTAGAGAATTTGGTTCCTGCTACTTTTCTTCCCATAAACTCTTCTGCATTTCTTTGGAAGAGCTGGATGTGACTGTCTGTAAAGCATTGCCCTGAGAAATATGTAAAACCCGGTCTAATTGCAGCCGAACAGACCATATGCATTTTCCTCCACCCAGACTGCCAGAGGTGGCTGGAAATCTCTGGTGATAGAACTTGAGGCTCAGCTTCCAGTCCTGAGGGTCTAGATCCTTACATGGGCAGCTAAAGAGAGACCTGAATTTTCAAAAGCCTTTAGCACCGAATTCCCACGGACCTCCCTCAGCTCCCTCTCTTGTGTAAACTGGAATTGGGCCTCGGTCAGGGGCACTGTTGTTTCCCTAACTGGAGATGTATGTATTGCCCATAGAAGAAATATGATGCAAGTAATAGCCTGTGGATTCATTAAGGATTGTTTATGTTTATTTTCACACCGTATTACCTTTCAGCAATGGTCGTTTCAGCCATTATATTGACAGGAACTCGGAATAAATCTTAGGTAATATAGGGCTGGTCTGCCTTACCTGGGAGACCACCTGCTAACCTCTCAAGCGGAGGTGCTGAATCACCAGGTAGGGCTTTCTCCTCTGGAGCTGGGGACTTGGGAAGCTCTCCCGTGGCTCCTTTTCATGTGGAAATTAATGCTTGCCTCTATTTCTGAATAGTAGGTTATTAGAGTTCGTATGCAAATTCCCAGGATGGGAATTTGTCTCTCGTTGATAATTGATATAATAATATATATTTTTAGTGGTCCAAAGTCCTTGAGCTCGAGCCTTGTATACGTAATTTATGTTTATTTCTTACTGTTATTAACTGTAATTTAGTTGTTGGCGCCTTTCATTGCCTTAGATTGAAGGGAGTGTCTCTCCCCATTGCCCCTCCATAAACAATGCCCTTTCAGGGTTCCTTCTCCTGTATCCTTGCCCAGACATTTCCTAGCCTGTCAAATACTGTCATTTTATTCCTTACAGATCATTCACAGAACGTCTCCTGTTGCACACACAAATAAGGAACAAATGCAATCAGGATGCATCATCGTTTAGCATAACAAATAAAAGCCGATCTGTGCAGATTTGCCTTAAAGTGTCTCTTAATATGTATTGTCAAAATGTCTGAAGATGTCTCTTACTCATAAGCGTTTAATTATTTGTGACAATTAAACTAATATTCAGAGGAGGAAAAAAAATAGCGTATTAAATATTTTCTCTTGTCAAAAGCTAACAAAACGTCACCTGACAGAGCAAACTCTTTAAATTTTGTGTTTCGAGCAGACCTTAGAGAGGAAAAAGCACCAGAACAAAATTACGGGGCCTGGATTTGGTATGGAATTTGAGGAAACTGTATTTTTAAAACTAGACCAAAATTTAAGGGCACATCATTAAAGCATATATCAGTAATGAGCAGCTGAATACTTGATGATTAAAAAAGAGTTTCTATCAATTTTTAAATCTCTGCTGAAATTTATGGGCAAGGGCTGCTCTGACTGAATCCGGGACTCAGACCTGGGATTTTTAGCCTCGCCTGGTTATTGTTTCACTTGTGCATGGGAAAAATCAGCTCAAATACAACAGCACAACTCATCAGCCTTTTCTGTGGTTGGAATTATAGATGTATTATTTTGTTTTGTTTTGTTTTTTTGTCTGATGATCTCTTTCTCCATCTGGGTTGTTCAGATGGGAGAGGCAGCATGCAGTGGATGGGGCAGGACACGTAGCCAAGACTGGTGCCCAGGGCTCAGCACCTTCACTGGCCTGGCGGGCCTTGAATGTGGTAAAAGTTCAGATGTGGGATAATAAAAAGGGGGAAGAATAGGGAAAATCTTGAAAAGAACAGAAACCCAGCAGGGTCCTTGAGAGCAGTGTTGTGTGGATGTGGGAGCACTGGATAGCCCTGGGCATGGCAGCAATAACTTCTGTATTATGATCTTAGCAGTTCTTACAGTCCAGATTGTTTGGGGTTTCCTGTTGAGAAGTTTGATTTCTACTGATTCTAATGTTTCCAGTTCTGAGCTGCTCAAAGCAACCATTTCCATTATAAAAATCTGTGTTTTCTTTCTTAAAATGTTCTTCCTGTAATTTAGGGTAGGATGTTATTTGGCAAAAAATTAGAAGACGTTCATCAGGGTTTATTTCAAAGCTGTGGGACCACTGAGCTTTCTGGCAGTGACGTGAACATTTTTCAGAGATATCTTCTGCTTTCCCTGAGAAAATCTACCCAAATTTGTCTGACTTATAAAGCCTAAAAGTTGCTGTTGCCAAAGAATTTTTAGAAGGTGACACAGCATTCTCCAACGTGCCATCCCCACCACGCATGCTCTGTTCTTGGTTTCTCTTTTTCAATTACATTCCCTTAAAAAACATTTTAGCTGGGGATAAGTAGGACAATGGCTGCAGGGGCAGCGACGGGTCCGAGCAGTCGAAGGAGAATGAAGAAAAGGTCTGCGTTTGTGTTTAGCTGGAGCCCAGGCCTTGAGGGAGGAAACATGGAAATTTAGGGAGCAGAACGTGTACAAGCAGGGGCAGAGAGCATAAAATTATCAAATATCCACAGAAAACGGGGTAAACTTGTGTGCATGACTTTGTTGCCTGGTCAGCGTAGAGCAGCACACTGAGCACGGGCTTGTGCCGGGAGCGGGTCTGGCAGCTCCTGCCCGGATCGGTCCCGGGCGGGAGCCGGTGTGGCTCCACACATGACTCCCAGTCGGCTTTCCCAAAGCCTGCACGCATCCACGCCTCACACAAAGAAAGGAAAACACAAAGTGTGTGGGAAATGCGTCCACCCCAGCTGGGGAGCGGGGCCTGCCGGGCCGCGCTGGGGCGGGAGCGCCAGGCCTGAGGGGCCGCCATGCTTTGGTGGGCCCGGCACGCGTGAGGCAGGAGCTTCTGTGGGGAAAAAGTGGAAAAATCCCCTTAAAATTCACCAGAGCTGCGCCCCCCATCTCAGCTGAATGGCAGAGATGAGATCCCATCCACAGGCACGGTACAGGCAGCTCAGGAAAGGTGCAAAACCCAATGGAAAGGTGGAAAATTCCGATTCCTGGCGCGGGAACCAGGAGAAGATGATGCCAGCCAGGCACAGGGCTGCCCTTGGATGGCAGAGCCAAGAGGAGAGTGGAAGAGCTGAGGCAGCACATGGAGAGGTTGGTGACCCCATACAGACTGTGTGATAATGGTACATTTGGTGTATTTGGTGTATTTGGGAGGTGTCGGTGTCTGGGGCAGGGGCTCGGTCAGCGCCTGGCATGGCGGGGCTGGGCCGGGCCGAACGGAGCGTGGGCACTCTGGGCAGTGAAGCAGCTGTGGTACAAAAGCAGCTCCGAGACAAGACAGAGAATCCTGCCAGGAGTTTCAACCACAGATATCTGTTCAGATAAAAAGGGCCTGTTAGTCTGAGAGCTCCTCTCTTGCCTCAGCATGCCCGTAGTGGAGGGCTGGTCCCTGGGTCGCTGTGTGGGTACCTGCCCTGGGCCCCCGAGGCTCTGACTTCGGTTTTACTCGGAGCCAGGAGTTTATTTTATTTTATTTTATTTTGTTTGCTGCCCCGTGGGAGTTTTTTCCTATAAATCTAGTCTTTCTATCTGAAAGTCAGCAACAAAACTGAAATCAGGCTCAGCAGAGCAGGTTGCCTTCAAGTTGTTGTACTGGTTTATGTCACCTCCAGCACTTATATACTAAATAACTAAAATCCTGAGAATGTTAATCTAGAAAACAGTCATCCCTGCATTACTCTCTTGCTGTTTCGGTGAACTTATTAAAGATTTTACAAACTTGTGATTTGGGTTAAACAAATGTAAATCATGTGGAGAAAGAGTTGCGGGAAGGCAGAGGAATGTTATGATGCCATCAACATCTGGGTTTCCATTTGTTTGGATTAGGGACATTTTACCTTAATCATTCCCAAACATGTCTGCTAAAATCCCTTCTTTCATTTTTTATCACCTATGAGGTACAGCCAGGCAGAGTTTCAATCTGTGTGTGTGTGTGTTAGGGTAAAAGTGCTGAAATTTGTTGTTGCAGTGAGTATACGAACAGTCTCATTTTTGTATTAGTCCTCCCTCTTTATAATTGTTTGGAAACATTTTGATTCAGTTAAAATGCACTATTTCCAATACACAAAGTATGAGCAGGGGAGCAAGGGAGTGATTATGAGTTTCTCCAAGGAAATAAGCATCTCTTAGCCATCATCCTGCAACTGGGAAAGTTCTAATACATGACATCTCTGTAATGTAACCTAATAATATTTTTTTTAACAGTGATGTAATGGGGAGAGTGACCTGGACTTTGTAAAAGTTCCCCTACTTACTTCAGATTCCCAAGGGCAATGTAACATTCTAGACAGTGTTTTATATGCCCTGATTAAAATGTAACATATTTTTGCATTTCCTGTGCAGTGACCTGTTAGTGCTCATAGACAGAACACTTAAAGAACAGTTACAAGGAGACATTTCCAAATGTGCCTAATATGGGCGAGTTTTTACAACATTCTTATTTCATTTGAAATTGCAGCTACAGCAGGAACCATTCAGACGGCGCACTGATTTAACTTTTTAATCCACTGTTTTGCTACGTCAAGTAAAATAAATGTTTGTTTTTAGCTCCCTTTTCTTGCATTGCTAAAACTCGTAACTACTCGCTTTAAGCTTGGGATTCTAAAGGGAGCTACATTATCTGAGATTTAAGGCTTGCTTTTTGTAGCTGCTTTCTCACAACTCCCCCAAGAAAAAAAAAATTACAAAAGTACAACTTTAGCAAAAAGGGCTTTTATATCTCTATCAATTATAGAAACACCAGCTGCAGTAGATTACAAGTGTGTGTGGCTGATGGCGGTGGTGTGCGGGGAGGGCTGTCACAAGGAGCTGGATGCTGCTCTCCCCGGCAGCTCCGGGATGTCGCTCAGCGCCCGGCCCGGCCGCGCTCCTGCCGGGGCTGCGGCGGGCAGGAGCAGCAGCGTGCCCGGGCACTGCCAGCCCGCAGG
>VWPU01010758.1:0-17128 GCA_013398955.1 Callaeas wilsoni
CACGCCGGGACCGCCGCGCGCCCATCCCCGCCTCCCATGGTGCCCCGCGCCGGCTGAATGGGGCAGAGCCAAGATGGCGGCGAGCGCGGCGCCGGCGGGCGGCGGGTCCCTGTTCGAGTGCCCGAGCTGGTGAGCGGCGGCCGCGGCCCAGGGGGATGAGGGGCGCGGGGCTGCGCTCCCCGGGGCCGCAGAGCGCTGGCTGGGCCCACGAGGTCCTGTCCCGGGCGCGGCCTTGCCGGTGCCGCCATCGACAGCGCTGGGGGGGGGGGCGGCCTCGGGCCCTCCCCGGGGTGCCGGGGCTTTTCCCAAGAGCTCAGACAGAATACGCGATGTGGTAGAAATTAAATATCCTGCTCAAGGGATGTATCTGGCACGGGAAATCTGTCAGCTTGAAACTAGCCTGGGGTTTTTATTAGCTTGAGTTAAGAAGTCAGGGCTGAGTGAAGTGTGGGAGAAGAAGCATCATGAGCATGCATTTGGCTGGGTTGGAGTCGTGGGAAAGCCCGCGTTGGAAGGGATCCTTGGAAATGTTCTGCCTCTCTCTCCTGCCCGGAGTAGAGTTTTGGGTCAGGGTACCCTTGTTCATTTGTTCTGAGTGCTTTGATGCATCACTGAAGAGATCTTGGCTCTGCTGCCTTCTTTGGCTGCCAGAGCATTGGGATGGGTACCGTTGTATTTTGAATCGCCCGAGCACTCCACTGCACCTGAGAACTGGAGCAGGGTTGTGGTCCGGCCCTGCCTGTCCCTGCAGAGCCCGGGCTGTCCCTGCACACTCAGCTGCGTTGTACCTCGCAGTGCTTTGTGATAGTGCTCAATGCATGAATGCTTTTTAATTTAGACCTGGTTTTTAAGTGCCTGTGTGTTGGTAAAGCCATTTAACCCTCTTATGGAAAATAATTCCTCATGTATTTTAGGGTCTTATTTGTGCTGAACATACACAATAATAAACATCTACCTGAGACAGGATGGTGTTCCATAGGAGGATGGCACAATAGGCTAGATAAAGCCAAAAATTATTCTGGATATGCAGCTTGAAATTCGAAGTATCATCCATTTTAATTTTTTCCTGGTGTTTTTACACCGCAGTGATCACAATATGCGTTGTATTCCATGGTAAATTGGAATGACTCGTAGCTTGGAAAGCTGTTAGATGGAGGAGTACAGCTTGTAAAATGCTCCCTCTCAGCAGCTTGCATGCTATTGCAGAAGAATTCCTAAAGAAATCCCATCTGGAGGGGAGAACTGTCGCACCTGTAACTGTGAGGGCCTCTTCAGGTACCTGTTTTGTGTCTAGCTGCAGCAGGGCAGGGTCTGACAGAGAGAGTTTCCCTCTGTTCCTGCCCTGGTTTGGTTCTGAAGCACAATCCATTGTGCTGGATGAGAAATGAGGTGGGATCTGGGAGATGATCCAAACCCAGGAGTAAGGGGGGCATGTTTGGGTGCCAGGTCCTGTTCTGTTCTCACATTTTTCAGATTTTTTTTGTAATTCACTTACTGCAACCTGAATGTCCTTTTGCAATAATATTCCAAAATTATTCTTGGGTACAGCAAAGTTCCTGCCTGGACTCTCTCCTTATACATTGTAAGGAAACTTTTTATTTTCTCTTGGACTCTGTTTGTACATTGTAATGGTTTTTTACCATGTTGGGCAATTTGTGTGTTTGTACATTTGAAGTAAAGGAGTGCCTGATACAGTTTGATCTTGGCCAGCTGGCACGTGCAGACGTGGCAGCTAACACCAGTGAAAGCTTTGTGTTTTTCCTTAATGCTTCTTTTGAAACCCAAAAGCTGGCGTTTCGTAAGAGTAAAAATAAAAAAGTGGACTAGTAGGAAGCCAGTCTGGAGAGCTTCCAGTCACAGTGTTTGTGTTCTGCTGAATAGTGAACCCAAAATGGGAAGTGATGGGTGATGCTGGCTGGTGATAGCCATGGCCTCATCCCATGGGAGCGAGGAGCTCTCCTACCAGGTGGATTTATTTATTTCTGGTTATTTTTCTGTTCTGCAAAACATGCAGAGTATATTTCATGCTAAAGTTCTAGATGCCTTCTGCTGACATCCCCTGAGCTGCAAATTCCAGCTCATGGTTTTAAAGTATTTGCTCCTTTCAGAGCCAACCAAAGAGTGCACAGGTGTGATGTGGAATCAGTGATGGGCCTTTCCCAGGTAGGATTCTCCAGAGTGGAGGTGGTTTGCAGGAGCAGGCTTGGACCAACAGTGGTGTTATTCAAAGCTCTGACTTAAGAGGGTGTAAAGGTATCGTGCAGGAAGCCTGGTCTTACACAAGCACCAAAAAATCTCCTGTACAGGCAGCATTGTAGGGCTTCACTCCAGGAGCTTTGGGCGCCCAGAAGCATGGAGATGCAGAGAGTCTTCACAGTCAGAAGCAGATTCTTCTGTAGGGAATCACCTTCAGTCTCCTCGACTTCTGTTAAAATCAAAATCACCGTCGTTACCTATCTGTTTATTTTCCTGCTTCTAAGTAAAGCTGGCTGGGGCCTGTGAACACCAATCATATGAGAAATGCATCTTAGAGATAATCAAAAGGAGTAGCTTTTTTCCTTGCCTTTAAGTTGTTGCCTATGCTTTTGAGGTTTGCCTCTGTCATTGTACCTGTTCTTCCATAACTTGGATAGTATTTGAGTACCCCATTTCCAGAAAAGACTTCTGCACTGAAATTCTCAGTTTTAATCCCATTTAAGTTGTGGCTTTGATTTACTTTTGTGCTGTTATGGGTTACTTTTTCATAATCCATAAAATATTTATTCTTTCTTTCCTTCTATTTCCAGCAGCTAAACTTAAGACAGATGAAAAACAGTGGTTGCTATCTGAATAGCACTTGCTGATGCCGGAACGTGTTTATGCATGTACTGTAACTGCTCTGTACACGTTAGTGAAGATTTGGGCTGTGCTTTTGCAGTTGGAATAAAGAGAGTGCCAATACTTCCTGTCGATTAAAATTTAGCCATACCATGAGATCAGAAAATGTCTTTAGATAAAAATTGCACATCTTAGTTTGATTAAGACTTTTGCAAACCTTCTGAGCTGGATTTAGGGAGTAAAGGGATTTAGGGAGTTTCTCTCTGGTACACATTATCTGGTGTATAGTTTTGAAGTGACCATCAGATGTTTAATGGATACTGCCAGCCCGTCCTTTTGTTCTAGTGTAGCTTGGAATTGTGTATTTGGAATTGTGACTCTTTCTTTACTCTGCCTTGACACATCAGTAGTGGGGATGTCAGGGTTGTCCTGGAATGGGCATACGTTAGAAATAGTTCATTTGAAAGCAGCAGTTGTTTCTCTTTAGTTTCTTTGGCCAAGAACTGGCTATTCCTGGCAATGCTTTTACACAGATTTCTGGAGAGTATGAGCTCCAGAGTTCTGCAAATTCCACCCTGTCCTTGAAGCTGGACATGAAGGTGTGTACAGTAGTCACAGAGACCAAGATTTTTAAGAAGTGGCTAAATTTAGGTTCTGAGCCCACGTTTAGAAACCCAAATAATTGACCTAATTTTAAACTGACACAATAGAATTATGGCTGTCCTGTCTATGTCCTTAATAGCAACAACTCAAAATTTCTTGTAGTGACTTACCTCAGTCAGGCTGCTGATTTTCAGCTGGATATAGATATTGTAACCCTGTTGGCATGTCAGCATTGAATCTGTGCTGTGGAAGAGACCCTGATTTGTACAACTTCAGTTCTCTTACTTGGCGCATTCCAAAGTGTTAATGACCTTGTCCTTCTTTTCTGAAATGGTTTATCTTTATTAGAGAGACATGGCCTGGCCTGTGGAGCATGAGGTGAAGAAAGCAAGGAAACAAAATTTTCTGTTTCTAGTACAGAAGAAATATTTCTTTGCTTGTAGGTATTTAAATCTTTGAAAAACCTGTACTGGAACCTGGTTTTTTTCAGTGGTATCCCTTGTAAATATTTAATTGCTGATCATTGTAAGCAGTTGATGTCTTCTATAAGGCCAGCAAATCCACGCATGCAGCTGCTGTGGGAAATCCCGAGCGTCACCGTGTCCAGCTGCTCAGCCATGTAGGGAAAGGACTAATTATTGAGGCAGGAAAGCAGAGGTGCTGTGCCTGCCACGGGCTGTCAGATGGACCATCTCTTCCAGACTTTTGTTTCTCACAAGACACGCAGGCAATGATCATTTTAGGAAGCAGTAGAGGATTCATACAAGAGCCATGCATTTATAAGGAGTTGACTTTGAGCAGGTAATAGCAGTTGAATAGTGTCTGTGGGCTGACCCTATTGGTGTTGGGGTTTTTTATTAATTGCCTTGACAAAAGTGACCACAATACTTGTTAGTGACATAAGTGTGATCAGCATAGAGACCAGGGAATTATCCAGTCCTTTTGGTGTAATATGAAGACCAGGAAAGTAAAAACAAGATAAAATGCACAAGTGTATGGTGGAAAATGGAGACTGAGAACAAGAACTTCTCCAAGCCAGAAAGTAACTATTCAGAAGTAAAAGTACACAAGTTTATATTCAGAAATAAAAGAACAGATACACAAGTATATATAGTCTGAGCACAGGATGACCATCAGTCACCATTAGCACACAACTGTTCAAAAACCAATGAGAACACTGCTGCTGTACCTGATGGGTAATATTTGGGGCAGTCCCAAGCACACATACAGGCTGGGTGGAGAATGGATGGACAGCAGCCCTTAGGAGAAGGACTTGGGGGTCTTGCTTGATGAGAAGCTCAACAAGCCCCACTCATGTGTGCTGGCACCAGAACCAGCCCCTGTGTCCTGAGCTCATCCCCCAGCATGGGCAGCAGGGGAGGGGGATTCTGCCCCTCTGCCCTGCTCAGGTGAGACCGCACCTGCAGAGCTGCCTCCAGCCCTGGGTTCCCAGGACATGGAGCTGAAGGAGCAAGTCCAGAGGAGGCCTTGGAGATGCTCCAAGGGCTGGAGCCCCTCTGCTCTGAAGCCAGGCTGGGTGAGCTGATGATGTTCACTTAAAGAAGAGGAAGCTGCAGGGAGACCTCAGAGCCCCTCCCAGTGCCTAAGGGGGGACTTTGGACAGGGGATGGAGGGACAGGATAAGGGGGAATGGATTCCCACTGCCAGAGGGTACAGAGGGATGGGATATTGGGAAGGAATTGTTCCCTGTGAGGGTGGTGAGACAGGGTGCCCAGAGAAGCTGTGGCTGCCCCATCCCTGGAAGTGTCCAAGGCCAGATTGGACAGGGCTTGGAGCAGCATGGGGTAGTGGAAGGTGTCCCTGCCTGTGGCAGGGGGTGGAACAAGATGATCTTTAAGGTCCCTTTCAAGCCAGACCATTCTGGGATTCTGTCTGTGAGGTACAGAAGTGTCAGTGCTGTTGTAAGAGATGATCATGAAAATGCATAGTCTGTTTTACTTGTACACGATGGAGCTTACCTTTACTTTAAAAAGGGAATATTTTTTTATAAGTGAAGAGAAAGAATAAGAAAAATTAGAGTGGAAATTAACGGATGTGCTAAAAAATTATATGGAAATCAAGCCGTCAGAGTAAGAATGTCTTCCTGGTAGACATAAATGTTACAGTCCTTTCTTCCTCTGATTTCTGCAAGTAAATTACACTTCCAGTATATCTGCTCTCACTCTGAAAATGTAGGAATAATCTTGTGAGACAATTGTTCCATTGTTGCTCTCTACTTAATACTAGTTTTCCTATTTAATTCAGTGTCGTTTGAATTAATTTTTGATGTCATAAAACCTGATGTTCTCTCTAATCAAGTATTTATGGCCTTGCTCTCAAGAGTTTAATTTTTATACAGATTCCAAATTTCACTGTATTCCATGGAGACTTGGTTCCTGAGTAAGTAACCAAGGGAACCAAAACAAGCCAGTAAAACCTAGTTCTGTGTGGAACTGCTTTGCAACAAGAAAAGGTACACAGTGCCAAGGTGAAGTTGGGCAAATGCTTTAATCCAAGTGGAATGCTTTGTTCAGTCGAAGCAGGCACGTTTCTAATCAGAAATCTTCCAGAAAACACAGTGCAGTTTTTTTAATTCAGGAAAGGTTTCTAATCATCCAGTCTGAACCACAAGCTTTTTAAACTGTGTTTCTTACAACTGGAAGAGTAATGCTTCTAAGAGTACCCTGACTTTGCTGTATGTCATTTCCAGATCACTCCTGAAATACACTTTAAAATCAGCAGCATCAGTTGATATCTGCATTTCTGACTGACAGTGGTTTAAACAATAGGTTGCTGAACTGTTAAGTGCAGACAACTGATGCTTGAGTTCTCTTAGAGTGCCTGGCTGAAGCTGCCTGGGCTTTGCAGTTTGTCACTCCTTTTATCATTTCTTTACTTTCTGACACTTTGAGTTCCTTGGGCTCACTGTTAGAGCAGAACAGCTCTAGCGTGGTATATCCTCTCATCTTTTCTCTGATCCAAAGAATTCCTGTAAGGATACTGGTGATGCTCACGTTGTCCTTGCCAGTCAGCTCTGTTAATTCTCTGGAAGGCTTCACGCCTGCCTGGAAGCTTTGGCGATTCGGGAGGCAGGCAGAGCATCCTGTGTCTCAGTCAGACTCACTCAGCTTGTGACCATCACAGTCCATTCGCAGGTGTTCTTTTAGGTCACTTGCAGGGTGCTGCCCCGGGGAGGCACTGGGGACTGTGATGCACCATCTGGAACGTACAGAAGAGCTGCTTTTTCTCATTTTCAAACACAAGCTCTTGTGCTGGAGCCAAGTTGTGATAAGAGAGCGTTGGCCTTGGGCAGTGCTAAGGGCCCTGTGTGTTCTGTCGAGAGGACAATCTGCTGACCTAAAGTAATTCTTCATCCTTCAGAGCAGTGTTGGAAAATTAGTTTAGTGGATATTTTAGCATGTTAGTGGAAAAGGACTTTTTTCTTTTAACATTGGACATAAGAGGGGAAAAAACTGCTCTCCTGTAACAGCATAGGGCCGGCTTTCTAACAAACTTTCTTCTAGATTTTTGCAAGAGATTTCCTTTCATGTTTTACTCCTTGATCCATGAGGTGAGAGGTCTGATAGGGCAGAGCATGTGAAGGCTGACTGATACTTCCAAATCCAGGCATTACTTCTAATCTTTGGTGACTCTGGAGCTAATTAGTTTTGAATATAAAACTGAAAAATCTTTCTACTTTTTTCATTAAAAGGCTTTTCAGGTATCTAACTTGG
Organism: Callaeas wilsoni; assembly: GCA_013398955.1. Classification (NCBI taxonomy): domain Eukaryota; kingdom Metazoa; phylum Chordata; class Aves; order Passeriformes; family Callaeidae; genus Callaeas; species Callaeas wilsoni. The sequence continues at coordinate 7,155 of VWPU01010758.1, forward strand.
GCAGCCTGAACTGTGACATTGACTTAAAATGTTCTGAAGGAGTTTTCTATCAGAAATTACTTCTGTGAATTTGTTTTCATGGTATCATAATCAGTATTTACAGCCTTTCTGTGTTTAGTGTTTTGCAGGAATAGGTGGATGGGGGAAATACTGCCTAGAAAGGATTCTCAGTCCAAAAGAAGCTAGAGAATAGTTAGATTTTTCAAGCCCTTTAATTCATAGCTGAAGGCACTACCTTGTAATACTGCTGGGCTTGGTTTATCTGTTCAAAATAAAGTTGAGGGTAAACGCAGAGTAAAAAGAAGAGTAACGGTGAAGCTAAAAGTAGAGAGGGCAATGAAAATGCAGAGCTGGTATAAAGCAAAATATGACCATCAGACAGGATTCAGCTGTGCTGGAGCTGTTGGGGGCTCTCCTGTGACCTGACAGGTACAGGGAGGAAGTTGCTAAAATATTTTAGGACAGGCTGACCATTGAGTATCGAGGAGGAGATCATTGAAAGGAAAAGCAGAGGCCAGACTGAGTCAGAATTAGACTCGTAGAATGAATTTGTTGAAAGGTTTACCTGTTTGGAAAGAAAAAAAAATTGGGGAAGTAGCTGTTGTTTGAGCAGAGTAAGGCTGGTGTGTGGAAATCACTAAAAGTTGTGTTGCAGAGTAACCAGAACTTGGCAATTTCAGAGGAAGGGGGGAAAACAAGTTTTCCAGTGCTCAGAGGCAGAAAGAGGGAATACTGAGAGGTGGACAGGAATCCATGAAAGGAACCTGTCTTCCAGTGCAAACTGAGCGCTGAGATCTGCAGGGAGCACAGGAGCAGACAGCAGTGCTTAGGTGTAGCCTGGCTGAAGTTGCTCAAGCAGTACCTAAGAGGAGGCGCTTCCCTGGCTGTGCTGGAGGACTTCAACTCATCACACGGCCTGTGTCCCACCTTTGGGAGCATTTCTGCCTGGTGGTCTGTCCCCCACATCACCATAATCCCATTTCAGTGGTGAAGTCACCTCTTCAGCAGATTGTGCTGGCGCTTAGCATCCTCTGCTTTTGCTGCTGTTGTTTGTTCGTCCAAAACGACAAGAGTCAATATTAACCATATACTTGTTAGGGTGGTATATCCACAGTCTTTGAGAAAGGCCTGACAAGAAAACTTGTGAAAGTCCCAAGTGGTCGATTCAGAAAGGGCCAGAGAGTTCTGGGCAGGCTGGTGTAATGGATTGGAAACAAGAAAGGAAAGTGCTTGGGAAAGAAATGAAGTAGAAATAACGGGAGTCTGTGTTCTTGTATGAAATTATTGAGGAGAGCTGACCTTGCAACACAGAAGAAACCGTCAAATGTAAGGCACACCCCAGAAACGTGAACATCTATATTTAGCTCTTTCAAACAACTTCAGCTCCCAGTGACCTTTCTTTCTTCTCCAGCCGCCCTGAGAACATCGCTGCCCATCGTCACTGTTCCCTGGGCTGGCTCCATGCACTGAGCAGAATGGGAACATGATCTCTGCAGAGTTCCTCAGCAGGACAGCAGTGCAGCCAAGAACTAGGTCACTGCTGCTGCCTGGAAAGCTGGTCCAGCCTTAGAGACAAGCAGCAGAAATGTTATCCGTGAGGAAGTACTAGAGATGCAGATTCTGAGATATTTGAGCAGGAAAAGATCCTTTGCTGCCAAGAGCCGACGGATCCTGTGTGCTGCAGGCCAGGGTGTTGGTACCACAGCAGCATCCTGGGTTTGAGCACTGTAAATGCCCAATATGTTTTTGCTAGACCCCGTGGGTTCACCCACGTGCTGACCTTGTCTTGCTGTGATCTGCTGAGTCCCTCGGGCGTGTGCTCCCTTTGCCCAGGTGGGAATAACACTGCTGACAGGTGGATCTGCTCCCCAGGAGGTGAGCAGGAGCAGTAGGGCTGGGGGAGCTGCTCTGCTGTTTGTGTGGAATGTGGTGGGGGAGGACCGTGCTGCCGAAGGCCAGGGGTCCCTTGGGACTGTCGTGTCTTCTGTGTTACCTGTGTTGGAGGGAAGTGTGATCATAGGTGAGTGTGGAGGAACACTGGCTGTTGGCCAGCACTTTTATAATATTACAGGTGTGTGCAGAGCCCCTTTGAGGTTTTTGCCATTACCAGCCTAGAGGGGAAAGGTGGTAGAAGTGTTCCTCTCAGCAGCCAAGGGTAGAGATGTGCTATTTTCAGGGTGACATGAGAAAACAGAGCCCTTGAGCAAACAGTCCCAGCCTATCCCCATCTCCAGCTGTTGGTCTCTTCCTGCCTCATATTGTGTGCTCTCAGGACTTGCTTTGTTTATTGTGCAAATTAGATGGTTTTCACCTGGAGAGGTAAAGCTTGAGATGCTTCATGTCCTGTTACCTTCACTCTTACCATAAAAAATCTTGGTTTGTGTGTTGTCAGAAGGAATCTGCAAGGAAGAGAAGAAAATTATGGGATTTCCATATTTTCCCCAAAATACTTCTGCTTACATTTGTGTAGGTTTGGTCTGTAGCTCGAGCAGCTCTGATACTAATAACATTTTTATTAAATGTTTTGATCCTATATTTGTCCTTTCTTTATTTTCCAGGGCGGGGAAACCACCACCTGGCTTACACCTGGATGTAGTCAAAGGAGACAAACTCATTGAGGTATGGAAGTAGGGTTTGATGGATTTGGTGTATCATGTACATAGGCACCAGCAGTAGAGCATTCCCCATAATTTTCCACACTTATTCATAAGTATTTCCTTTCTCTCATGTATTCATTATCTTCAAATCAATTTGTTTTGCTCTGACACAATGAATGAAGTGACTTTTCCCTTGCCTGTGCAAGGCAGCCTCATGCCATGCAGGGCTTCCATCAGTGAAACCTCTTCCCTTTGTACTGCTTGTTCGAGAAACCTGTCTGGTCAGTCTGGTTTTTATTTTGCATTACAGTCAGATTAACCAGGCATCCTGTGTTTTGCAAGAGTGCTGCTCTGTCCTACAGTATGAAATACAGTTTGATTTGATTTTTCCTCCCGCATTCAGGATCTATGAACAGTGTTGTGATCAGCGCAGATACAGTGAGTTATTTTTATTACAGCACCACCTCATTCTCTATTTCATATTTTGTCTTATATCACACTGAAAGTAATAAATTAAGAAAAGTCTCTTTACCATGGTTAACAGAGAGTACCCAAACCAATGAATGTATTTCAGCTGTGGAGAGACTCCTGCCTTGAAGCTGACTGAAACAGAAATGTTTCTGGGTGTCATGGTTTGACACTGGCCAAATGCCAGGCACCCATGAAAGTCACTTGCTTATCCTCTTTGCTACAGTTGGGCAGAGGAGAAAAAAAAAAATTAACGAAGGGCTCGTGAATTGAGATAAGGATTGGGAGAAAAAACACATTTTAAGCGCATAACAGGTTCAAATTTAAAGGTATAAAGCAAATTTATTATTAACAGAGTCAGAGGAGGATAACGAGAAGTAAAATAAGCCTTTAAAACATCTTTTTTTCCCCTAGCCCCTCCCTCTTTCCCACCAACAGCACAGGGAGGCAGGGCATGGGGATTTTGATCAGTTCGTCCCTTGAGATCTTCTGTTCGCTCAGGGAGAGGAGTCTTTGCTCTGCTGCGCCATGGCGTTCCTCCCATGGGCAAACAGTCATCCCAAACCTGCTGTGGCGTGGGTCACTCATCCCCTGGGTGCAGTCTTTAAGGGTAGGCTGCTACAGTTTGGAAGGAGGGCCCTGTCCCTCTGTCTCTGGAAGCAGGAGCCTTCTCTCTGTTCGGGTCTCCCACTAGACCACAGCTTTCTCTGGCATCCACCTGCTCCGGCGTGAGCTCTTTTCCCACCGGCTGCGAGTGGATCTCTGCATCCCCCATGGACTTCATGCATTACAGGGGGACAGTTTGTTCCACCATGGTCCTCACCACAGCCCACGGAGGAATCTCGGCACCGGCGCTTGGAGCACCTCCTCCCCCTCTTTCTTTTCCAGTGACCTTGGTGCCNATGGTTAACAGAGAGTACCCAAACCAATGAATGTATTTCAGCTGTGGAGAGACTCCTGCCTTGAAGCTGACTGAAACAGAAATGTTTCTGGGTGTCATGGTTTGACACTGGCCAAATGCCAGGCACCCATGAAAGTCACTTGCTTATCCTCTTTGCTACAGTTGGGCAGAGGAGAGGGAAAAAAATTAACGAAGGGCTCGTGAATTGAGATAAGGATTGGGAGAAAAAACACATTTTAAGGGCAAAACAGGTTCAAATTTAAAGGTATAAAGCAAATTTATTATTAACAGAGTCAGAGGAGGATAACGAGAAGTAAAATAAGCCTTTAAAACACCTTTTTTTTCCCCTAGCCCCTCCCTCTTTCCCACCAACAGCACAGGGAGGCAGGGCATGGGGATTTTGATCAGTTCGTCCCTTGAGATCTTCTGTTCGCTCAGGGAGAGGAGTCTTTCCTCTGCTACGCCATGGCGTTCCTCCCATGGGCAAACAGTCATCCCAAACCTGCTGTGGCGTGGGTCACTCATCCCCTGGGTGCAGTCTTTAAGGGTAGGCTGCTACAGTTTGGAAGGAGGGCCCTGTCCCTCTGTCTCTGGAAGCAGGAGCCCTCTCTCTGTTCGGGTCTCCCACTAGACCACAGCTTTCTCTGGCACCCACCTGCTCCGGCGTGAGCTCTTTTCCCACCGGCTGCGAGTGGATCTCTGCATCCCCCATGGACTTCATGCATTACAGGGGGACAGTTTGTTCCACCATGGTCCTCACCACAGCCCACGGAGGAATCTCGGCACCGGCGCTTGGAGCACCTCCTCCCCCTCTTTCTTTTCCAGTGACCTTGGTGCCGCCATGTTGTTTTCCTTCACGTGTCCTCCCTTCCTCCTCTTCCCTGACTAGCAGAAAAACTGCTGCTCGTAGGTGCCATTGCCAACAAGTTCCACTAATTTAAAGATTCTTACAAGATCCCGCAGCATCGAGAAGTTGATTTCGTCCAGATTCCACGTCTGGGAGTCGCACGTCATGCTTCCATGGCCGGCCGTGCAGCCCCACCAACACCGAGCGGGCAGCAGCGGCAACGCTGGCACCACTGAGCGCCTCTCTTCACGCGGGGTGCCGAGAAGGAGAAGCTGCCACCGCTGCCACCCCTGCCACCCTTGCCACCCCTGCCCTTCCACCCGCGGTGTGGCTGGCTTGGGGCAGCCAGGCAGGCAAGGCTCAGCGCAGGCCGCACTGAGATGGCAGTGGCACTGGCACCACTGAGCGCCTCTCTTCACGCGGGGTGCCGAGAAGGAGAAGCTGCCACCCCTGCCACCCCTGCCCTTCCACCCGTGGCACGGCTGGCTTGGGGTGGCCGGGCAGGCAAGGCTCAGCGCGGGCCACACCAAGCAGGCAGCGGCGGCAGCGCTGGCACCGCTGAGCAGCTCTCTTCATGCGGGGTGCCGAGAAGGAGAAGCTGCCACCCCTGCCACCCCTGCCACCCTTGCCACCCCTGCCCTTCCACCCACGGCACGGCTGGCTCAAGGCGGCCAGGCAGGCAAGGCTCACCGCAGGCCGCACCGAGATGGCGGCGGCCGCGCCGCCACGGCACCTCCGCGCCCCTCGGGGAAAACCGCGAGTGCGCTGTTTTGATTTTCTTCTTAAATATGTCATCAGAGAGGCGCTACCAACCCCTCTAATTGGGCCAGCAGCGCGTCCATCTTCACAGCCATCAGAGATGGGCTCTGTCGGACATGGTGGAAGCGTCTAGCAGCTTCTCACAGAAGCCACCCCTGTCGCCTCTCCCCGCTACCAAAAGCCAGGCTGTGCCAAATCAACACACCGGGCAGCAAAGCTTTGCAAAGCTGAGCCAACTTTTCTGAAAAAAAATTTGGAAAATTAAGAAATCAGTGTTATATCAAGATATAGACAGCTTAAGATCTTGGCTGGTATTTAGTGTATGCTACCACATGGAACACTATTAAATGTTCCTTCTGGTGTCTAGCAGGAGAGATTTACTGTTTGGAATTTAGTTAAGTTACCAGTATATTTATTTGCAGTGCATAGGAAAGCAGACATGTCACAAATAGGTGCCTCACAAATAAACCTGTGTTTTTTCAGGCCAGAAATGAGGTTTTTCTTTATAAACGCAGCTTTTCTTTATAGTCCATTGCTTTTTAGACAGTATGCTCTTACTCTGGATTTAAAGGCAGAAAACTGACAAAGCCATGACCTAAGAGATCTGTGGTCAGCCTTAACTGGACAGGAGTTAGACAGGGCACACGGGTAGTGCACACATTCACTGCATCTGCAGAGCAGCCCTGTGGCTCGGTTGGTTCATACCAGCACTCAGGACACTCTCCCTCAGCAGCACTTCTGGAACCCTTTGCACTGTGTTTGTCCTCAACAAAGGCCTTGTTCTGCCTCCTCTGCTACTGTTACATGTTCAGAATCATGTTCCAAGCTCAGAGAGCTGCAGTAGGATTGTTCCTGAGTTCAGTCTTCTCAGTGCCATCCTGGCAGCAGCACCTGGGGTAGGGACTGCTCTTGGCACTGAGTTTTCCAGTATCTCTTTCAGGCCATGAATGAGTTTAGGGAGCAAAGCTACATGGCAGTGACTTTGGGTTTTTTGGTATGTGGCAGGTGGCCAAGCATAATGCAGCCTTCCCACACGAGGGATTGATTCTGTGGGGTTTTTCATGTCATGTTTCTTCTGGATTTTTGAGTGTGGACAGAGCTTTAGGATAAAGAGTTCACATGAACTGCTGAATGGCTCCTCAGGTACCAGGTGAATGTCTATCATGGGAGTCCTGGTCAGGACTGGGAAAAAAAGAAAAATGCCACATGGAAGCTGAAGATGTGCCACGAGTTTTAGCAGTGGATGAGAAAATGTGTTTATAAATTGACAGACAGGACCATTGTCCTGGTGCTGTCAGTCTCAGGCTGTGCTGCCCACAGCCGACAGGCCCGAGCTGGCTCTGCGAGCCTGGTGTCTGTCTGTTTGGAAAGGTGGGTGGTGGTACAAGCATCCCAATTCCTACCATCAGCTCTTGATAGCCTAAAGAGCTGCTCTCTGCTGCCACGCAGAGCACTGAGCGCCGGTAGCAGCCACTGCCACTCTGCCATCTGGGTACTCTGTTTGATCACACAGAGGTTGGGGAGTGCTTGCTGAGCTGTGTTTCACCTGCTGCTGGGGCTGGCCCGGCGCGGGACCTGTGTGTCCCACAGTGGGACACGGTGCCACAGTGTCACAGAGTGGCTGGCTGCCACCCCTGGGGCTGTGAGGCACCGTGGGAAGAGCTGGCTCAGCGGGCAGCTCTGGCAGGCTGTTCATGGGGACACAGCTGCCAGTGCAGCTGCATTGTGGCCTTGCACTGTGTACAGGTGGTGGCTTCCATCCTCTCGTCCGTGGTGGTTACCCAAAGCCAGGTCCTGTGTGTCTGCATGGCAGCTGTGCAGCAATGAACAGCGCTTGGGTGTGATCCTTGTGTTTCCCTGTCAGTACAGGTGGCAGAGGGGTTTTCAGTTTTGTCTTTTCTGGTAGGCAGCACTAACCGAGGAAGACCATTGTTAACTCCTGGGGGTTACTGAGCACTTGATACTAACCGAGCCATCAGTGTCCCAGCCTCGTGCAGAGGCCTGAGGGTCACCCTGTGATCGCTGGGTCTGCAAAGTGCAACAGCAAAACAGCCATGCAGTGTTTAAGCTCAGTGTGTGAAGGAAGACACTGGGTTATAGCTCAGAGGCACAGAACATTTTGGAAACCTTATCTTGAATTAAAGGCAATATAATTATTTTCTCTGTTGATTTGTTGCAATATTTCCATGAATTTGTGTCTTCTCAAAATCTCTTGGAAGTGCTGCCCAGTCAGGGCAGTATTGTTTGTGTGTAACAGATGCAAATCAAAACTTACGGGATGCTTTTGGTTTCAGTTGTGGGCAAGAATGAGAAATGGTTTGATCAATTTTTACGGTAATTGAAATTGTGAGGTAACTGCTTGCAGAGCTGAGCACTGTTTGTGGAGGAGTAAATCAGCTTCCACTTGTTATCTGAGCTGTGTTTATGTAGGACTTACTTTCAAATTTGCAGTAAAAGGAAAAGTTAATACTCATCCTTTTTACAGTGTGGAATCATAGAATTCACTAGTGCAAAGGTGTTGAGCATGGGAAGAGTCTGAATGCTAAACCAAATGAGTGAGGAACTGCAGAATACGGGATATAAATCCAATGCTGGGAAATTAAATCCCCAGGAAACCTAACCAGGGTTCCTCAAAAGATGTGATGTAACAAAGACTTTTGGTGTTCTTGGATCAATAGCTGGATGAAACAACTCTAATCTTAAGGGAAAATATCAGTAAGACTCATGGAATTATGGTTAAGAAATGCAAGGAAAAGCCTCACAAAGGCACACTGACGTGTAGAGCATACCGGGAGGAAGTAAAGGGGTCTCTTTACAGGTAGAATAAAAAATGAAGTAAAATTCACCCAGAAAGGATTGAGGAGACTACATACTTGAGTGTATGTATTTAACAGCGCCAGACTAAACTGAAATATTGATGAGCTGTTGATGCTTTGTTTTGAATTTGCTCTATTTATTCATGTTCTTGAATTTTTTTCAGGAAGATCCAAAAGATTCTAGGAGTCTAATATGCTTCTCTGTTTGATATTCTACCTCAGAAACTCATCATTGATGAGAAGAAATACTATCTCTTTGGGAGAAATCCTGATCTGTGCGATTTTACCATTGACCACCAGTCTTGCTCTCGGGTCCATGCTGCCTTGGTCTATCACAAACATCTCAAGAGGGTTTTCCTCATAGATCTGAACAGCAGTAAGTAGTGTGGCATTTAACCAGACAGAAGAGCTATACTTCAGTGCTTAAACATTCTGAATCTGAGACACTTTTTCCTTTTCCATTGTTGTCTGCACTGTGGGCAAATGGATATAACTGGAATTTGCATCATAGGGAGAGACAGGGGTTAGGGCAAAGGAGTGTTTGCTGCAGTCAGCCTACAGCTGCCTCACTAGGTGTTCCAAACATTTCTAACTTGTAAGAGGCCAGAGGAGAGGAGGAAAGTGACTTTGCCTTCCCATCACAATTTTAGTGAAGGCTTCTCTTCTGAGGGTGATTTCCCAAGGTCTAAAACCTGTCAGGTGGTTTCTTGCACTGTCCAGACATAGTACATTGGGACCTGCAGGAATACAGAAAGTAAAAGGTGTTTGTAATTTATTTCCAGTGACTTTTTGAGGACTTCTGGTGTGTGTTATCTCAGTTTGTGAGATGGTGGGTCTACACAGCTGATGCTTTCAGCAGTACCTCAGTGCCTTGCACCTTGGAACAATTGTTACAGCTTCTGAGATTCTCAAACTTTAACTGGAATACCATGCTCCCCCAAGCTCAACAGGTTATTTTGCATTTTGATGTCCTCAGCACATGGCACATTCTTGGGTCACATCCGTTTGGAAGCTCACAAACCCCAGCAGATCCCCATCGACTCCACGGTTTCGTTCGGAGCCTCCACCCGTGCGTACACTCTGCGAGAGAAGCCGCAGACGCTGCCGTCGGCAGTGAAAGGGGACGAGAAGATGGGTGGTGAGGATGAGGAGCTGAAGGGTTTGCTGGGGCTGCCAGAGGAGGAGACAGAACTGGACGTGAGTATGATGGCACACTGCCTTGATGGCATTTCCAGCAAGGACAGCATTCCCTGCTTGTTTGCTTGGAGTCGTGGAATCATTTAGGTTGGAAACGACCTTTAAGAGCATCAGGTCCATAAATACAACACTGCCAAGCTGTTAGGACCCACCCCTGAAGATGAGGGTAACTCAGGGTCTTATTACTAGATCCCTTGGGGCAGATTAGAGTGAAACAACACTGAATGACCGATGTTTTGGGTTTTTTTAATATATATTAAATATAGATATTATAATATATTTTTATATATAGATAGGGTTTATTTTAGAACCATTGGGTTGCAACACAAAGGAGGTAGGTAGCCATTTTGGTTATAATTATCTGGTTATATATATAATATATAATATAT
>VWPU01010760.1:350-19315 GCA_013398955.1 Callaeas wilsoni
CTGTTGAGAAATGAAGACTTGCTCTCCGCATGGCATAGGAAAAGGTGTCTTTTATTATTTACTTCCAACTTATATAGGTTCTTGAAAGGTCACCCAGATTGGCCAGTCCAAAACCTCCCCCTAGGCCTAATTGGCCAGGCCTGAACTGTCCAAACCCGAAGAACTGTTTTTAATAACATCCAAACTTTATCTTTGTTTATAGAACACAGGAAGAAGAGAAGGAAAATTCTCACGGGAAAGGTCTGTGCTAGCCACATGAAGGTACTGGGTGGTTTGTGGCTTTCATCTTCTCCACAGGAAGACTAAACTACCAAAGTAATTTCCATCAGATCAGAAAAGAATTTGTCATATTATGTGGAGATACAGTTGTAATTACTGCAGGGGAAGAAGGAGGACATGGGGCTAGGGAATGGGTGGAATTGCCTGCTTTTTTAATATGCAGAATCACAGAATGGGTCAGTTTGGAAGGGACCACAGTGGGTCACCTGGTCCAACCTCCCTGCTCAGGCAGAGTCATCCCAGAGTGCATTGCTCAGGATTACATTCAGGAGGTTCTTGAATATCTCTGCACTCTTGTGGAATGAGGGAGACTCCACAACCTCTCTAGGCAACCTGTTCCAGTGCACAGTCACCTGCACAGTAAAGAAGTTCTTCCTCATATTCTGGTGGAACTTTCTGCACATCAGTTTCTGCCCATTGTCTCTTGTCCTACTGTTTGGCACCATGTGCTATAATTACCAATTTGTAGTAATTGTCAAGCCATGTTTTTAGGCACCAGGAGTCCTCTAACACTTTTAAATGCTGTAAAGATTAACATTTATAAAGACAAAAGCTGTAAAAATTTAGTGAGGACTGTGTAGGACCTATACTCAATTAAGTAGATGAATGCATTAAAAAGTGTAACATTACATAATTATTAAAAGTTCTTCCACATCAAAATCATCCACAGCCCATGTGAGCAGGTTGATTACTGTGTCTGTCAAATCCAAGTGTTCAGGAGCTGCTTAGTGATGATACCCCCGAGACTCAAATCTAATTATAATTTAGTAATTTTATTTTACCTCTAAAACACGTGAACTGGAGGCTTCTCAGGTGACTCCAAGAGTTACATGAATACCTAGTTGATGTTGTTGTTAGGAATGCACAGAAGTGATTCTGACTTCATAACCAACAAAGAAGATATTGATAAATAATTTTCAAAATTAAGCAGTTGTTTGGTTTTGCCTGTCTAGAAGCAATATAAAACTACTGCAGAAGAGGCATCTTGGGTAACCTCTACACATGTGTGATAAACCACCAGAGTTCCCAAGGGCTGAGAAACAATTCCTCCAACTGTGCACATCAGACTGCACACTGCCCTCACTGAACCCTGCACACTACCTACAGAGCTTGAAGAATTTCATTTCACAGGCCTGTACAGCAAGATGACAGTGGTCCAGGCTGTTGGTTTATTTAATGTCCCTCAGGAAAGACAAGACTTCATATGGAATATGATTACTGTGAAACAGAGCCATGACATAAAAACAGAATGGGTGAGCAACTGACTATTTCAGCTGAGTATTTTCAGACAGTTCTCTCTTTAAGTCATAGTTGTTTATCACAAGTTAAATATCTATGACAACTATGAAAGCAGCTTAAATGTTAAATATTGATATATCATTTTCATGTTTCATTTGTAGCAATCTACAAATAATTCTGACTCAAATGGAGTGTCACTTCTGGAAAACATTATATGTCAGCTTAGTATGGTAATGCAGGGAGCTTTTCCCTGTATACAAAGAGAAAAGAAATCCTTTGTGCCAAATGCATTAAAATTCTAGATATTTTTCAGGCTTGGTGATACCAACCAAAATTGAGAACTCTTTAATCTGCATAACAGGCATCTCATTGTTTTGCTAGACAGAGTAAGAAGAATTTATAGCAACATAAGATATGGATTATGTATTATAGTTTTGTGTAGTGGTGATTTGGTAGATAGAAGTTTTCTATTAGTGTAAATAGGATACCAGTAGTATTTTTTTTCATGGGAAGAAAAGCCTTAGCTATGAATTCTCACTTGAAAAGGCAGTTTTAAGTGTGAATTAACATTAATGGAATTAACATAATTTGTTTTTTAACTTCGAAGTAACTTTTGGTTGAGGAAAGAAATTAACTACAAATAAATACAGAATAGCATTAATCCATGCATGTATTCCCAAAAAACTAATTCCACAAAACTATCCTGAAAACCACTAACTTTAGCGCTGAACTGTGGATTTTAATTTATCTAAAAGCTCTCATGTTACTTTCACTGTTCTAAAAGGCAGTACATATTTCACGGGCAATTTTAATTTAATTTTCCAATTCTACCCTCAACATGTGGGACAACAAAACATTACATGACTAACATCTTGAAAACTGTCTGATTACGAAAGTTCAAAAGGATAAAATGTTTAAGTACTCCATTTGTCAAAGAACAATCATGATCTTGCAATTCTGGTCTCCTCCCATTTACTGTGGGAGGAAAATCCTGTATTCTGTAAACATCAAACAGTAACATGGTAATGACAGAGAGATAGATCTTTTTTTTGTATTTTTGTTTTCTTTTTTTAATCTCAGTGACCTTTCTCCCATAGAAGAGAAATTGTGCAATCTACATTTCAGATGCAGCATATGCAAAGCTTTATTTCATGACATATAACACTTGTTAAAACCCGACAAAAACTTCCTGTTCTTTTCTCTGTGCTGCCTTAGCGATGACACTCAAGCTTCACAGGTGACTGTTAATAAACACAGAATCTACTTTGTGCTCTTTCCTAGCTCATCCATTGAGCCACACATGCAGTTCACAGCATTGGTATCTTCCCATAAAATTGCCATCTAATAAGCTACATTTAAAAAGAAATCCAACTCCAATCCAGTTCATTATTTGTCAAAAGCCTTCAAAAGTTGAACTTTTTCCATGGGAAAAAAAATCCCTAAAGCCTTTTCTGCTAAAGCTTTAGTCTGTCTTTAAAAAAAACCATCCTAGTTTCATTTCCAAATCTACTCAATCTTTAATGAGTTCTTGCTATTTTTCTTTTATTCCTGCTCTTTTTTCCTTACTCAGGTGTTGAAATTAAGTTTATACCACAGCTTCGACCCTTAGTTTTTAGGTAGGAATACTGTTACTTCTCCTTGTGCTTTTGTTGACTCTGAAGTAATTGTTACTCCCTTAAATTACACTGCAATATTTGAGACCTGACAAAATAAAACTAGGAATACAAAACATGGAGTGAAAAGTTAACTCTTCTGCCCTGCTACGTTCCCTGTCCACTTCATCACATAAACCAACAGATTTAGGAAAGTGTTGGGAGCACCCTTTTAATGGGCAAAGTAAAAAGAGAGGGGTAAAACACCAAACAGTCACCACTGCAATTTAGGCAATTTAGGTGAATTAAAATACAGTGATAAAACACAGACAGAAGCAACCAATTTTCCAAACTTCCTACCATTAATTGAGAAATGCCTTTCGGATATTGTGTTCAACATCTGTTGAATATAATAGCACAGCAAATCCTGATGAAGAATCTTCCTTTCCTCAAGTTAGAAACCAAAAAGGAATTTCATGTCTTGTGGAAGGGGGTTCTGATCATTCTAGATGCACAGACTATTTCACATTGGAGACCATCAGAAACTTCTTCAGCAGCTTATAGACACTCAGATGACAACAAACCGTAACACAGCATGACTCTACTCGTTGTTTACAGTTAATAAAGAATCTGGAAGTTTTTATGGCTAAATCAGCAGTTCAGCTTAAAATCTGAACCTCAGATACAGGACTAGCTTTCTAAGTAAAAGGAGTACTATGGGACACTTGAAGTTCTCAAAATATCCCCAGCAGGATATCCTTGAAGTATCCTTGAAAGTGTCCTCTTCAAGCCTGTTCGAGCATACCAAGCCTTTTTAGTACTTGGTGCTGAGAATTGTGGATACTTGTAATTCAGAGGAGCACAAAGACATTTAAACACTTCAATTCTATGAAACTCTTCAGAACTACGAAAAACCCACCACCTTTTAATTTTATATGTGCAGCTTCACAACCTATTATGCAAATACTAATTACATTAGCATTTTGCTCACCATATAGTATAGCCATGAAAATGATTCTGCATATGAACACTTCCTCTAAGAAGTCATAAATCAACAGAAACACAGGTTTAAAAATTTTCAACTTTGAAATTTATTTAGAACTCAGGGGTTAAGCGTGGTAAGTTTCCAATTGTCTGATAATAGCATACCCATTTAACTATCATGGAAATTGCACTAATTCCCCCGTCCCCCTCCCCCTTAGAAATCTGTTTCGTTTTAACAGCCGGTGGTTTTGCAAATAGTGCACTCTAGGACACTATTGCAATTCCTGAGTGTTCAAAGCTACTGTATAATACATTAAGCTGAAAGAAAACCAACAAAATTACTATTCAGAGCTAAACCCGCTATTTTACCTCACTGCTGAAGTACAGAATCATAAAATGCAATGTATTTTAACAAAATTAAGGAAATTATTTAGAATGCTTAAAAAGGGGAAGAAAGAGAAAAAAAAGGAAAAAAAACACCCTTTAAAAAAATGACATCCATTCTGCCTTAGTTTAAAACTAAGTAATTTTTAAGCCTCAAGTCATTAGCCTCAAGAGTATTAAAAATGGCCAGTGAACTTAAGACTCACTCAGACTGATATGTAGTTGTGACTAAAATATCCACGTTGGTGTTCCTTGACCTTTTAGGGTATTCCTAGCGGCTCTAACAAAAGCAGCATAACAGGGTATCTCTGGTTTATCATTCTAGTGCTCTTGAAAATGAGTTACTAACAGCACTGACCAGAGTGCTTACACATGGAATTTCAGACAATCACCCTACAATGCACTTCAGCTTTACCGTGCAAAGCCAATCTAGTCACAAACATCCCCACATTAAACACATTAAATTGTGCCAAAATATGTGACGTGAATAAATGTCAGCTAATCTATCAACACACTGACAAATGTCAGCATTGCTTAAGCCCAGAATAAAATTTCATTTGTCAGAACTGACCTCCTCCATGGGCAGACTACATAGTCTATCTAAGTTACTAGTTTGCATCCAGGAAAATCTCTTCCAAGTTGTATTTACGTTGACAAACAGGTTTAGAGGAGAGTTTCAGCCCTCTAAATTAGCTGTGAGTTAAACATCATGAAAGAGGTTCCACTGTTAGTTGGTGGGATTTTTCCATGATAGACCACAATCACTTCTTGATCAAAACAACGCTGAAGCGGTGGCAGCTGATAGGAGCACTAATTACATTGTTCTTGCATCATTTCTCATGATGCATTAGTTTTATTCTCATTTACGGATGATTTTAGCAGAAGGGTTCTTCAGGCTGCAGCTGAACAAAAAGCAACTTCTTGTCTCAGGTTGTTTGTTTTCTTTATGGAAACTTGTTTTGAACAAAGAACTAATAGTACAGGCAACTGCCAGCAGGAACTACCAAGAGATAATGTGTTCCACTCTAGTATTATGTCAGTGGCTTGCCAATCCTTTTCCCCTAAAATATTTGTAAAAACAGTGGAAATACCTATGAAATTTATAAAACAGCTCCTAAAACATCTGCTTAATGTCCTTTCCTTCAAATATAAAAGACCTCCACATTTCAGGGTCTTTTGCTATGGGTACAAGGGAGAGGTTGAGGAAGAGGTAAAAGGTAGGACAACTTCTATTTTTTCAGTTGCTATGTTACAAAATTTAAATGACTACTACTCTAGAGATTAAATACAGACTTTACATAAACAATCAGAACAATGGAAATAAACCATAACTGAAGCCATATAAAATCCTTATCAGGTCAAGTGACAGTATATTAAGAATAACCATATATGTTATATAGAAGATAATATACACAGATTTTAACAGTTATTTTCCCCCTTAAAAGTCACTGTCAGTAGGGTCACAGTCTAACTGTACAGACAAGTGACTGGAATATTCGAAATTACTAATGGGGTAAATCGAGGTTATAAAAGCAAAATGTTATCAAGTACACCTTTGCACATGTCTATACTATGACTTAAATTAAAAGTCTTAAGCATTCTCCTACATACTCCACTTTCAACCTAAATAGAATATCACTGACAGTATACAAAGAGGGCACTTCTAATCTAGTTAGTATAACTATGCTACAGGACATCTATCTTACAAAGGAGATTAAGTTCAGATGTTTAGAAACTTTAAAAATAAGAGAAAGCTAGAAACCCTAAACAGCTACTTGAATGTAACTATAATTACCTTTTAAAGAATATTAGACTAAACTCCAGTATTTGCTATGGTCATTGTATTAAAAGAAAGTTCTACCACACCTAAAGGATAAGGCATAGCCATCTACTAATTGGCATATTTGTTTATTTGTCTCAGTTTGTGAAAAGATCCTTATTTGTGTAAGCAGCAAAACAAACTCCAACTGAATGATTGCTATATGCAAAAGAACTGAAGGCAATTGCCTCTGCAGTGAACTTTACAGTTCTCAACAGCACACACGCAACATGCTATCTGAAAAAAGTTACTAACTGAACTACATGTATTAAATACTGAAAAAAGTTTTACATTTTTTATTATAATTTATTTTATTTAACAATCTAAGAAGTTTGCAGCCATCAGAAGTTCCAGTGCAATTTCGGGTGCAATTGGGAATTCAGGAATCTCCGTAGAGCTGTTAGTATAGCGGACCTTGTAGGTGAAATACATGCATACTTTGGATAGGACATGGGATGGGATCTCTCTAAAATTGACCTCATTTGTTTCATTTTCTGCAAACTGACCTGTAGAAAGAAAAAAACAACACAAAAGAATGCCAAACCAGAAGTCAAAATCTCAATTCACTGCAAAATGGAACAACTTACTATATTAACACAATGCATTCTAAATAGACCTGCGTAAGTCTCATATTCCAGGGTATTAGATTCTTCATTGTAAAGCAGGATGTGCCACATTCAGAGCCCTCAAGAATATTAAGACACTCAGCATTATGAAATGTTTATTTAGGCTGCAGCCTATCAACATTATTCTGAACGACTACACCAGAAATTTAGGTTTACTTCCAATACAGCTGATAGGTACTCTAAAACTGTAGTGTGCTTAGCTCTAAGAGGCATCAATCTAAATTTCTAGCTGTCTTATCCAAGGGGAAAAAAAAAAGAGGTTTCTAGATGTTCCATATCTGCATATGCACATGTATATGTGTATATCAGTAGTCCCTTCTATGACCCAGTAGCTTTGAATTCCTTGGTTTCAGGCAGATTTGACAAGAGGGTTGAAACCTCAGAGATGCATTAACTTGATAAGCTGTGAAAACAGACAGCAGGGACATGGAAACTCTAGTTGTACTGGAAGGAAGTTTACATGCAGTACAAGTTTATCCCTATTAGATATTAAAGAATTTATTCAGAATTCAAATCTCAAAACCCAAGTACATTTGAAATTTGCTTTCTGTGATGCCTATAACGATGAAACCTGGATGATACAGAAGTTAGGATCCTATGGTTCGTCCCACAGGATTTCTATTATTTCTGTCTCTCTTCCCCTCACATCTTTGAACTTTCAACTCATTAAACTGAAAAACAATAAAAAAATACTAACATTAACTCCATGTTTATGGGAGACTAGCAATGTTTAGTTCCCACTATTTCTGTGGACATCTCCTTCTAGCTACAAAGCACAGCTATTTACTAATGTCTACACAGATATGTGTAGAAATATCTGCATGCACTGAAGCCAATCTGGCTTGAATTTTAGTACAGGAATAGTCGGAAGCAAAAGAAGAAATGTTAGCATATTGGCCAAGTCACAGCACTGAAAAAGACTTACACATCAGTGACATTATGACCTACTGAACTAGACAGCAACAGTACTTTTCCTTGTGACCCATTTATCTTGTTAGTATTTATACAAAATATTCTTGATGGCTGAGTCCTTTACAGAGTCAGTTTCTAGCCCTCTAAGCAGGCTACTTTGCCTTTTATTCTTTCACACTGAATAAATTCAGAGCAGGTCTTGTAATTATTCTTCCTCTTAGATGTCTGGGAGGCTGACATGGACACAAAACATTTATTACATATTTTCAAATTCAACCATTAAAATGACAGCAGAACATTGCACTGAGAATTTTAATTGCTCAGTTTGCCCAAGTATTACTAAGTAATTAAAAATATATTAAACCAATAGATCTCTCCAGTAATCCTCCTCACCAGGGGGATTAAAAGAGAACATAAGAATGACCATATTCAGCTCCAAGCTCCATGTAGCTTCTGCCCATCACTCAAGAGGCCAAAAGTAAATGCATAGGATGAGGGTATAGAAGAGAGAAAGCACTTGTCTTAACTTCTCCCTGTTCTCTTCCCCACCATTTTGGTCTTCAAAAATTAGTTCAGAGACTTCTTAAACCAGATATAGTCCCATATACTCAGTAGCATCTCCTTCAGTAAGGAAGGAGGTCCTTCCCTCCTTTAAGTTTCTCTCTCCTCATCTCAATCTTTAGCTAACTTTCATCATTAGGCTCAGGAGCTCCTTGCCATAGGATGTTGTGAACATGTGGCCTTAACCCCAGCAGGCAGCAAAGCACCACACAGCCGCTTGCTCATTTGCCTCAGCTGTAGACAAGGGAAGAGGAAAGGAACAGTTAAAGCAAGAAAACCTGTGGGTTGAGAGAAGAGACAGGAAACAAAACAAGTGATGCAAAGGTAATCACCACCTCCCATGGAAAGACTGATGACCAGCCAGTTCCCAAACAAAAGATGGCTCACTTCCCTTTTTCACACCTCTCCCTTTTTTACTTTGGAGCAAGACATTATATGGAATGTAGTATCTCCTTCAGTAGTTCAGGTCATGTGTCTGGTTGTGCTCCCTCCCAGCCTCTTGCACACCCTCCTGTCTGGTCATTGAGGGGGGAATGAGTGAGAAACAGATGAGGCCTGAACAGTGTGCAAACACCCTTCAGCAACAGCTAAACCAGAGGTGTGTTATTGGCTCTGTTTTAGTCACAAATCTAAAGCACAGAACCATGTGACCTGCTATGAAGAAAATTAACTCCATATGGAATACCAGAAGTTCTGCCATGGATGTGGCAATAAAGAACTACCAGCTCTCGTTTGTTTTGAACTTGGCAGCTCCATGTTTCATATAATACCCTCAAGTTCTCATACCATGGCAAACTAATTGCAATGTAAGACACTGTAAGATCCCTAACTGCCCAAAAGCAGAGTCCAGTTGTAAGGCTGGTACCACAATACCCCAACAGAGATGGACTGTTCTGCTGGAAACAGGAACTAGGCAGGATGTGGAAAAGTTATCATATTTTTGGACTTTCACTTACTGCATGATAAAAATTCAAACTGTCCAAAAGTGAAAACAAAGAAGGTAAAGGTACTAAGTATTCTGTACCTACCTGGTCCACTCAACATAGCTTTTATTGTTCCTGATGTTAATGCATGCTCTCTTTTTACAATGAACTCATGGCCATCAGAGGATATTAACTTCACATACATAGCATCTGGGCCCTCACACCCACCGTATGTTTTCTCTTCTCCATCTGTAATGGAAAAAAAGATAACGGTTTCAGAACACAATATACTGATTCACATTACTAAAAATGCAAGTTGCAGTCTTTTCTATGACTATGTTTGCAGACTGAAGAACCCAATACAACCAGAAATGAGAAAGAAGCATTTTGCATATTTGAGGATGACTTTTCTGAAGTAACCAGTAATCTGTTTTAAAGTTAGTAATTTTGCAAAACTTGGAATTGTTTTTATTAACATCCCTCCATCAACAAATTCTGACATGATTTCTAAAATCTACATAGGAATGAAATTGTCCTTTAGACATCTCAAGTCAGTTGAACATGCGACTGCTTCCTTCCATTAAATCTACAGTCATGTTTATCATACTAATACTTGCTAAAAGTTAACTAAACTTGTATCTGATACTGAAAAATACAGCAAGGAAAAAATGCTTTCTGAAGCACTGGTAAGAACAAAAGTGGTCAATATTCCTGCACTGAAGAAATGACATGAAATAAGATTCATCCTCCCTTACTGCCCAACCAGACCCAGAACCACACACCATCAGTGCATACCTGTGTTGTGGCCCTTGGCAGGAAGCATGGAAAGTGCCAAAGCACTAAACTCACGGAGATTTAAAAATTCTCCCCAGAGCAATTTGAGTGTGACTTTTCTATTTCCCTTCTCCTGCTTCACTAAATACCTGCTCTCTACTTTGTTTCTCCTGAAGCCATTCCCTTTTTGTTCCTTCACTTATTGTATCTCAAAAGTGCTACTTTTATAACTTGAATTACTGTTGCCAGTATAGCAAATAAAACATTCCCCCAATCAAGTAGCTTCGTGAATTTGAAGTTAAAATTGAATTATTATGTAGTTATTGCTAATTTTAATGAAGTACTGTTAGAGCCAAACATGCTATAATACAGTCAGAAAAAGTATAGATAAAACCAGAATCCGTCCAATCCTGCTTTATTAACCAGTCATTTGTTGAGGCAGAAACAACAGTTTCGGAACTGTAGTCATATCACATACAATGTAATTTATCAGAAATCAGTCTGTATTAGGGTCTCTAAGTCAGAATTCAACAGGCTGACCTTAGTTAACAAACAAGCAGAGAATTATTTTTAAAAGTACACAGTGAAATTTTCTTGTCCGCTATATAAAAGTTTAGTGCTATAAGAGCCTGAAGGCATTCCTATTTTAGCATGTACATTTTCAGGACTACGCATGTTAAGGAAGTGAAATTTTTTGTTAGACAAGTCTTCCAAAAAATGAACAGTCACTTGAGAAAATGCTCCTACAAAACACTTGTAGGAAGTTTAAGGCTACACGAAAAAGTGACAAGATCAACATTTAAAGTCCTAGAATTCACCTGCTCTACTGATGTGAGAGAGAAAATGCTTCAAATCATACGAAAACAGGAAACTCTAATATTGTGAACTTACCCATTCTCTTCTTATAAAAAAATTGTTTCTTTTCAACTGCAGATTTTGCAATAGGAGCGTCTGAAAAAACACAAGTGGCAATATTTTGAGCCAGCAGTACAATTTTTCAAGTCCCCTTTACTTATTAGTCTTTACGTTACCATAAACACTCTTCCAAAAAGAATATGATGATACACAACATGCAATGTTGATGAGCAGGATGTTTTGAAAACAGGAAACCTATGAAGTTTATCCATGGGAAATGCAAACCCTCGACCTTGGCACCTCCAGTACTGTCTGGAGGCCGACCTGCTGGAAAGCAGCTTTGCGCAACTAGACCGGGGGTGCTGGTGAGCAAGCTGAACACGAGCCAGCAGTGTGCCCTTGCAGCAAAGATGGCCAACAGCAGCCTGGACTTTATCTAAGAGCATTGCCAGAAGGCTGAGGCAGGTGATCCTGCCCCTCCACTTGGCACTACTGGGACACATCTGGAGCGCTGGGTTCGGTATGACGGACTGAACTGAGCCCTGCAAAGGGTCACAAAGATGACCGAGGGATTGAAGCACTTGTCATACAAGGACAGGCTGAGAGAACTGGGGTTGTTTAGGCCACAGAAGAGAAGGCTCAGGGATCAGTCTAATCAGTATGCACTAAATACCTGGCCTTCAACCTGTCCTTCACAGAAGATTGACAGTTCCCAATATCACCACCAATATCACCTAGATAATCTACTTCAGACATATAATGTAGGCATTCGCACGGTAGGTGTCTTGGGGTGATTCTATGACAATACTGTATTTCCCATTGGCTGCTTGATCTCTAGTGTACCTTTAAATTACAAAGGGGGGAGAGAGAAGCCGAGAGAACTCTTCAAAGCGGCTCGCTTGACCTTGCAACTAGAATGTTTTGCATTCTTTTCTCTCCCGATGCTGACAA
This sequence comes from Callaeas wilsoni, assembly GCA_013398955.1. Taxonomy (NCBI): domain Eukaryota; kingdom Metazoa; phylum Chordata; class Aves; order Passeriformes; family Callaeidae; genus Callaeas; species Callaeas wilsoni. The sequence continues at coordinate 12,250 of VWPU01010760.1, forward strand.
CATTTGGTTAGTTAGAAAACTTTTGCTCTCTAGTCTCTTTGGCTTTCAGCAGAAAAAAGACTGTGATCTGCCTCAGTGGCTTCTTTTCTTTTTTAGACTGTTTTTGGCTCGCTTTTCATCTGAGACCGGCTGTCATCTCCGGACCTGCTCGGCGGGACCCTCCAAGAGGGATCGTCGGACCCTGCCTGGCCGGCCCGGCCCAGCTCAGGACTGCAGGTTTTACCTACAGAAAGAACTCTAAAATGCATAGTCCTCTTGTAGGGGACAGGGGAGGGGGTTTCAATATCCTTTCTCCCCGTAACAGTGAGAGACTCTGTTTTGTTAAATAAATAGTTTTTTTCTTTTTTACTCGAGAAATTATTTTCCCGAGCCCGTGGGGGAGGTGCTGCGGGGGCCTGCTTGCCTGGCAGGCAGGAGAGAGAGAGAGAGACGCCCCTCTCAGGTTGTTTCCTCCTGGATTTGTGTCCAAACCGACACAGTAGGTTAACCAGGAGCTTCCACAGCTTATATACTGATATCCAGCTTGCTGCATCTGTATTTCTCCATGGAAACAAAATTAAAGAGTTAGAGAAATGGAAGCACTTATTTGCAAAACAAATCTGGTATGTTCAGATACAGCTTTTATTTCTTTACCCCAAACTGCATCTCTGCCATCTAAAAGAAAACTTTGGAAGAAAAATTCTACCCACCCACCTGCTGTCCTAAAATTCCTTTCGTATCAACAGCCACTTTGCAAACATTAACCCAGTACAAATCAATGATACTGCTGTGTGCCCACAGATCCAGGAAAATAGCACCAGTGATTCTGGGTGACCTCCCAGCTGATATTCAGGGTTGAGGGCAATAAAGAGATCAGAATAATGACCACACCCCACATTTGCTTCCTCCTATGTTTCTGGTAAAAGCTTAGGAAAAAATGTAAGCAAGCTGAAGAAGCTGCAAGATTTGGAAGAAGTACTAGAGACACCTCTTTGCTATTGCTGATCGCTTCCCTTCTGCACAGCACTTTGATGCTGGTTTACTCCATCTCTCTTTTTTTCATAGCTACAAATATAAAATAGTCCAAATGTTTCCTCATTTCCTCCTTTCATAAGAAGGCACTTTGTTATGTACACCTAATGAAACCACACACACATAACCAATAGTTTTTAGTTGTCTGAAGAGAAATGAGCAAAAATAACCCTCCACTTACATTGCTGCTTTTTTTGAAAATTATCCTGACTTTATGGAATTATCTCTAAAAAATATTCTCCTCACCACTGGTATAAGGAACATCTTAACCTGTACTCTTGCAGGTGAAAAGTTCCTGAATATAAGGCACATTGAAGAATGTTCTTTAACAGTTAATCTGTGTATGCTATAAAAGAGATTCCCTAACATAGAGTGTTAAATGCCTTCATCCCTTTCAGTAATTCCAGGAACTCATCTAAAGAAATTATGTTTGGGTGCTGGGACAGCTAGGGCCCAAAACTGACGGGATTTTTCACCCTATTTCAACAGTTTTTGTAAATGGAAACCAGTCATCTTATTGGAGAGCATCTGTTGCTCGGGAACTGAAGAAATACCTAGCATTATTACTTCTGCTTTGCAGAAGAGGATCACTTGTACTATCTCTTTTTCTAGCCACAAAACCCTTTGCTAAGCTACAAAAGAGTAGCAGAACCACCTATGATTTATAAATAATAATACTTGGGAAAAAAACCAAAACTCAACACAGAAGTGATACCACTCTTTGGAAGTGTTGGTGATGATAAAATGTGACTTGGTTTACAATACAAATAATGCCACTAAACACAGGAATAAAGGCTAGTTAGTGGAAATGCAGATGTATTAAGACCTTGCAAGGTACAAGCATAACCTGAGGAGGCTAATACATTGAAAGACTGAAAATGGAGAACTGAAAAAAGTCTACACAAAAAAAAAAGCTGTCACAAAAATACCCAATGAGCATTTTAATAAATCAAACGTGCTACCATATGATTAGAGAAGAAAAAAATACAGTAATTAACAGAGAAGAAAAAAATTATCAAGCTCAGTGGTCTGAATTAAATTGTACTAAACAATAAAATAGGATAAAAATGCAGTAAGCCTTTGTAGTTTTAGGGCACGCTGAACTAATCTAATATCTAAAAAATTAATCAGTCATTTTCCTTGGAAAAAAGGAAACTCAAATGATGCAATGTGGGCTCAGTATATCATCTGGGGTTAAAAATATGTGATGAGAGGTAATCTTAAAATGAGAAAGAACCTTCCTACAAGACTACAAGAATACAGTATGGTCTTGCAAACATAGAATGGGACTAGAAAAGAACTACTAGTTCCTCCAGAAAAATATGTTGATTTTTTTTTAAAACAATGCTGCCAGAAAAAAATAGGTAGATTTGGATGAGGCAGCAGTGGAAAGCATTGCAACAAAAGCGGGACAAAGCGTAACACAGACAAGTGACCAGTCTTGAAAAACGGTGTACTAGAAGCCACATGAAATTAAGTAACATGAAATCAAGATTCCTGCATGGAGGGACCAATACAATCTTCTTTCACGTAGTCAGGACTTGTTATTTGGGGGTATAGTCATTGTGTAATCAACTATAAACTGATGCAGCTCTGGTGGGGCAAAAGAAAAAAAAAAAGGGTGAGGGACAAAGAGGCAAATGCACATTGAGGATTCCTCTGCAAAAGGGATAGGGAATCAGAACAATGTTGCACATGAGCAACAGCTTGTCTGGAATACCACACACAATTCTAAATTCCAGTTTTCAAGAAAAAGAAGTTTGAATTACAAGAACTACAGAGCGGACCTACTGATATGACCAAAGAGACTGTTTATAAAAGGAAAATTAATCTTCCTTATTCAGCTTAGCAAAACTGGAATGAAGATAAATATAAAATTCATTAAAAGGATAAACATCGATGGGAAAACTTGCCAACATAATACCTCTGTTTAAGTTCAACAAATGAATGAAAACAAAACAAACAAAAAATTATAGTGCTATTCCAGAATCCAAGTTTGGTTCTGAATATAGAAAACCCCAAACATTCTACCGCCAAAAGTAAAAGATGCAGAAAAGCCAACCTGCTTTAAAGAAAAAGACCTAATATGTTCCAATATGTGATGCATTTGACATGTTAGCACGGGACACATTGAGTTTCATTTAGTTTCCATTCTGATGCAATGATGTGTCATTAAAAAAAAAAAAAATCATGAATACTATTAGCAGTATAGATTTATTCCTGAAAAAATAGCTAACAGCAGAGGGCCCAGAAAAATCAGAGAGCAACAAATGAGGAGAAAACAAAAACAAGAAATTCAGGAACCCTGAAAAACCTAGAAAACCAGTAATAGTTCCTTTTCTGGATCAAGAAGTGTTCAGTCTGTCATGACACTGTATGAAGATCATAACAGTTTCAAAGCCAGAAAAAAATGCATACAGAAAATAAATCAAAAAGATATATAAATACCTCCCACAAATTCTCACTTGTGCATACAGGGAGTATAAAAGGAATATGGAAGGAAATTTTCTGCGCATTTTTTTTAATGGACAAATTGGCTAATTGATAGGTTTTAAATAATAGGTCGAGTCAAGCAACTTTGTATGTTGTCTTCCAAGAAATTATTTTCTCTCAGTGTATTTCCAGTGTAATGTTTATTACAAAACGTATCACTGTATCTTCCTTCTGTATAATGAAAGCAGCATAAATGAAAAGACAATAGGAAGAAAGAGAATGAGGTTTCTGAACATGTCTGGTAACTACCAATATTTTAATTACTTTTCCACATTTTATAGTTGCCCCTGTTTGACTTCACCAAGACTACACCAATGCAGCAGTCAGGATGAGAACAATCCAAGTTGTATTAAGGTGTACTTTTAATATTTTTGACTTGACTATTTCAGACTCCTGCAAAGAACCACTAACTTTTGTTGAAGTACATTCACAATTCCATTTGCCCTTCAAGAAGCTTATGTGGCATTACCATAAGGTAGCTCAGCTCCCTGACTTTAATCTCAAAAAAGCACATATATTAGGTATTACTGTTCTCCTGCTTTGCCTCCTTAAAAAACAAACAAACAAACAAACAAACAAAAACCCTGCATTTATTAAGAGAAAGTTTCCATAAAAGGGATCTGCCACTTTTTCATCAGAGGGAGAGCACAATACAACTAAATCCAGTGTATTTGGCACATAAACTTTCCAACCAGCCTAAAAAGGACTTCTTGCTGCAGAAAACATAGAAATGTCATTAGATATTACAGAACTGAAAATTGCCACAAGCTGCCAGAATATTTACATGTACAGGGTACAATATAGCAAATATCACAAAACTCTAAACCATGGCAATTAAGCCACACAAAGCAAGTGTTCTTGTTTCCCTACTTCAACATCTTCTTGCATGCCTAAGAAGAAACAGGATGGTGTAGTGAGTTTAGTCTGATCTCTTTCCTGCTTCTCTTGACCATCAAATGCAAGAACAAAACTGAAGCATGTTCACAACCATCCCAGCTCACTGCCAAAGCTGCACACTCATCCGCCAAGTTTTCCAGAATTTCCAGAATATAATTTCTTTGCATGCCTTGTATGTCAATGAGTGGAACAGACTCGAAGGACACACGCTAATGTAGCTGAACACACTTGACCACTGCAGAGCTTCCAGAACCCCACTGCTCTGTTCTCATTAGCACAAGAACACTGAATCTATGCAAACATTTCAAGCATCCAGATTCTTTGATCCCACAGGAAAATCCTTTAAAAACCCAGCTTCTGGTTTAAGGAAATTCAAATGGCTTCCAACTCATACAACTTTTGTATGCTTCTGCTGCTGACATTTGTATCCTACACTATCCATTTCTGGAAAACATGTGGCAAATAATACAAAGGCCTTCACCAATTCTTATGTTTGTTTAAAAGCCAAATGTGGCATTTTTCTGGTGTCATTTATATATCAGTAAGAGTTCATCAATTATCAAAGGCTGCTGTGCATTGTAACTGCAGCCTCCTACTGTTCAATGCTAAATTCTACCCTATCCTGTACAATAACTTGTTTAAAAACACCCCTCTTCAGTTTAGCATTCATTGCTCAGCACGCATCAAAAAATAATTAAGGTAAGTAGGGATTGAAGCATGCTTAGAAAAAGCATGAGGAGAAACTGGTACAGCACCATTTCCAAATCAGCTGATTCACTACACCAATACTCTCAGGCTCTAAAATTCAAATTTTCTGGGACGTACTGGAACGTGACAGGAAGGTATAGTACATGTGAATGCTAGTTGAGATAAACAGGAGATGGGGTAGGATAGTGTGTACGGAGTACCAAAGATCTTAGTTAAGATTTCTTTTCCTATCTAAGGAAACTTTCCTATTCAGTAATTCCCCAGAAAACTTCAAGGAAAAAAAAAACCTCAAAAACATGGCCAGGGGAGTGTTAGTGTTTTCTTCCAAACATACAGTAAAGGCCCTGTACTGCACAGCTCCTGCCATCGGGGGAAAAAGGCTGATGGCATACTACAAAATTTTACAGGGTGTGGACTTCTGCCCTCGTGTTACGGACATTCACCAAAAACTACTGTCATGCAAACTACCCCACAAGGAAGCTAACTAAATCCTGAACCTTTCCCGGTGCTGAGACTTGTGAAAATACATCAGAATTCCTTAAATTAATCTGACAAACCTCACACTTTCATGACATAACTTAAGGACTTCTTGTAACATACACGAGAATTGTAAAAACACCGTAAAACACCTGAAGCTGAGTATCCTTGAGTGCAATATTCATTTGTCTCACTACAACAATATTAAAACAATTAACAATATTAAAATTCTTCACATTAAGACTACGTGAAACTATCTAAATGTGTTCATCACTCACTTTGGTACAGGAAAAAAAAATAGATTCTTAAATGGCTTTTCTCTGACACAACAAAGAAAAAAATTAAATGCTAAAGTGCTAAAAGTTTCTAGAAATTATCTTAAAGCTCCCAGTGGAAAAGTTAGCAAAAATTTTACTGACGTAAACATTTCAGTGATATAACTTAAGCTCATTAAAAGGCTGATCTCAAGGTATAAAGTGTGTGCCACCTGTTCAAAGATGTGGCCAATGTACTACAGGAAAACTAATAAACACTTATTCCCCTTCAAAGAAACTCTTCAGTTAATTAAACATTATTTCTCCCCCAACAATTATTTTGGTCCTTATTATAGCAAAAGGAGAAAATTGGGAGCACGTAGGGGATTATTTAGAAGTAAGTGCACAAAGTGGTTCTTATCCAGGTCTCTTGCCTGCCTGTTTATCTATGTTTTTCTGGTTTGCTTCCAAAAGCCATCGAAGCCAAGTAAACAAATGACCTGTGACGATCTAGGTCTCCTCAGAATGCAAAGCTTAACTTACAATCTACGGTACCAAACACATTTAGAAATATTTAATAAAAGTTAACTGGTGAAAGACCGAATTGGCTGTCCAAGCAAAGTGCTAGCAGCACCATCACCGTTTCACACATAAATGTGAAGCCCTCAATAACTTACCAATGCTCAGGTTCCCTTGTATTAAAGCAGAACCTCCCTCTGAGGAACACACGGCACTCAAAAGCTCATTCCTGTTGCTAGATGTAGGTGTATCACCCTTTTCTTTGCTTTGCTTACACTCGCCGACCACTACAGCCAAATCACTTTAACCAGCACTTCTCACCTTGGCAAAACAACCCCTGGGGGCGCATCCTAAATTCTTTCGGCCTTAACTTTCCGCCTCTCTCTACGCTCTGGCGTAGGAAAAGGGCGAACGTCACTTATGGCAGGAGTTTGGGAGCGATGCTCAAACCCAGCACTGCTCCAGAGAGCCCCTTTTCCGGCGGCGCCGGGATTCCAAAGAGAGCGCTTGGGGGGAGGAACGCGCCCTTCGCCACCACCTCGGCGGGAGAACCCCGGCCTGGCACCGCGCCCCACCGGCCCCTGGCGCCGCTCCGGCCCGTCCGCCCGGCCCCCGTTCAGCCCTCCCCCTCCGCCAGGCGCGGGGCGAGGCCCGCTGCCCTCCGCGGGGCCGGCTGGAGGGCTCCCCGCTCCCCGCCCGACGGGGCG
>VWPU01010761.1:0-77725 GCA_013398955.1 Callaeas wilsoni
AGCGCCCCCTGCCGGCACGGCCGCCATGGCGGGCGCGGGAAGGACGCGGCGGGATTCGCTCCGGGGCTGCCACGGCAACCGGCACCTGGATCGCCTTCCGAGGCGCTCGGCTTCCACCTCTGCCGGAGACACGGACAGCGACGTGGTGCGCTTATCCCACAACCCTCAGGCCGCTGTTTCTGCGCCGGGTGCTGGTAACCACCACCCCCAGAAACAAAAAATTCCCGGCGGGACGCGGGATGACAGTCCCTGCACCCCCAAGTGTTAAACACTGACACCAAGCCGCGGCATCACGGATACAGCGAAGAATATTAGCAGGTCCCCGCTTTCACAGCAGGAGGGCGAGGGCCTTTGAATTCCAGGGTCTGTCCTCCCAAAGCTAACACTTCCTCCGGGAAAGCTCCATCCTCGGCAGCAGCAAGGCTGGAAGCATCCAGGGTACACAGAGAGACTAGCAGAGTTAAACCAGCCCAGTCTGGGAAGGGAACGACACGAGAATCGTCTTCCAAGCGGGTGGGAACTGACGTCCCTGCCCTTGAACGCACCTGGGCACCAGAAGGGCACAGCCCTTCATGCCGGCTTCACCCCAGGCAAACGAGCACTTTCACACAGAAAAACATCAGACTGAATAACCTGGAGCTCACACCGAACACACGGCGTTTGTGTAAAGCTAAAGAGAGCTTTAGCGTTCTACCTCTCAAACGTGAAAGGAAACTAAAAATCTCCCGTTCGCACCTGGTCCGCGGGGAGCCGGGCGGGTGTGAGGGACAGCGCCGGGAGTGCCCCCTGCCGTACAGGAGCGGTACTGCACCTGGGCAGGGACCCCGCCGGCTCCAACCAGCCTGCTCCTCTCTTCCCCTTCCACATCCAGCTCCTCTCTTCCCCTTCCACTTCCAACTGTACTAAACGCCACTGCTTTCTTCCTCTTTCAATGACATACATGTGTGTAACATACAGCACTGCATGTGAGATACAACTGGGACTTAAATAATGCTGCTAAATTTGGCGATATTCACCATGCAATACGATCCAGCCTTTCATGCTACATTTTGATACAACTGGAGGAGAAATTGTACTTGTGAAGCTTTTACCAGCATCCTGTATGTTGTATAACAGGCAAAGGAATACATTTTAATATTTCACGTATAAAAAGAAAGATAACACAAAACCAGACTTGGAAAGTTAGCAGCAGGGCCCGTAAGTACATAATGTACTATTAGAGTCCTAAATTTAAAAACCCTCAGTGCTGCTGTAGGAAGTATTTAACACTTCTTGAAAAAAAAAAGACAAAAAACTGTGTCACACTGCCACACTGCTGATTAAAGGTACTTGCAAAATGCCAACATTCACTCCTGCTGTACGTGTTGCAAGATTCTCTAGGATCAGGTAATTTTTTTGCTCCAGCACCAGGAGAAAGAGTTCCCTCTTTCTTACAAGGCGAACCAAAGGAGGTGTTCATGGGCTATCACTGACACAGAATGGCTTCTACAGAAGAAACCAAACAGTGTCAGATTTTCCAACCTCATGAAGAGATGCCTGGAGTCCACATGGGGAAAAACCTGAGAGGTATGGCATGGAGAAATTCAGTAAGCCCAACTGCTTTGCCATTTTGCAAAGCATGAAGACTTAAAGATATTCAGCAAAATCATCACCCACAGGTTTAAGACAGACAAAACTACAGATGGGTAATTAAGTACAGATCTGAGCATCAAAATTAGACAAAATCATGAATGGTTGTCAAGCAAAATGGCCTGGCTAAAACTTCTACCTCACAAACTTCTTAAGGTAACAAGAGGAAAAAGGCATCAGGTTTAACTACTTTATCTAACTCATTATAGCTATTCACATCTTCAGGTACCCAAGTCTTAATATATATTTTTTAAAATAAATCCATAAATTATTAAATTCATAGATCTTCAGGTATCCAAGTCTTAATGTATATTTCTTTTAAAATCCATATATTGTTATATTCACAGATTAACAAGATTACCTTTATCTGACTGTTCTCATAAGCTGAATGAAGAAGTAACTACTAGATCCAAGAGAGGCTGAAATAAATTTTGTTGTCTAAAGGACACACGCTTAAACATCAATATTTCTGTACCTCAGTCACTCACAAAGTACACCCTCGTACACGACAGGGAAAGGAGAGGTAGAACGGTCTCTCTTACCCTGCAGAGGTAAAGCAGACCTACTTCTAAACAAACTCTTACACCAATTCAGAACTGCAAAAAACAAACCAGTATTTTTTGCACACATTTTAGTAACTTGACCCACATTCCTATAAATATAAAATGTAACTTTTATTATAAAGAATAAATTCTCTTTATAAATACAATCATTACTGTGTACACCATCTCCTTCAATACACACACTGTGGTGTTCAAGATCAGTGGCATTTATATAAAATACTATATTAGTTTTTAATTGAATCATTTTACACCCACATACATTGTTTTGCAGCTCTAAAAAGGTATGAATAATTTGGGGTTTTTTCAAAGGACAGAGCGGTATTTACAAGCAAACATGATCCAAACAGCACACGCAGATTCAGGGTATGTAAACACTCGTACACGAACTGCAAGTCGCACTTGGTCTCCCCTACAACAGATTATATCTTCACAAAAAGTAGACCTGTATGACAAAAAGAAACACAGGAGTAACAGACAATCCTAAGATATTGTTAAAACTTTGAATTACATAGTACAATTTTTTAAAATTGTGACTAGCATTTAAGTAACTATGAATATCATGAGTCTTTCATTACAAATAAGAATATTGTTCTATAGTGCAAGTGCTGTTGCCTTGGAGGAAAATGACACAACTACTGATCATTTTTAACAAGTGCAGAGAAATTAAATTACCTCCTCATTCTTCAATTTAATCCACAAGAAGTCTATCACCACTGAATCACCAGCGTAACCTAAAAGCTCTGTACCTCATGACCAATTACATATAGCACACCATTCTTCTTCCAGTTCTAAGCTACAGAAATTAATTTTCTTTAAAATTCATTATTTTAAAAAATGAGTTGCAATTAATAATCAAGGATTAGAATTTAGTTTTAACATATACCTCTATCTTTACATTTAGACTTACCGAAGACACGTGGCAAATGCTCTCCTTGCATTTCTGTGCACAAAATGGATGGGAAACCCTTTGAAGGTGTGACCATCGGGTACCGCTCTCCTTACGGCATCCTGAAACTCTTCATTTCCTGCAGAAACACCTGTTGTGCGTTCCAGCTCATAGGCTGCTAATGCTGGTGACAACAGATAGGAGAGCTGGTCATCCCAAACAGTAGAAAGGCCAAGATCCTGGGAGGCAAGTCACAGAATGATGACAACTGTGCAGAAGGTACATCAGGATATGCCTAAACTCGCCTACTGTATAGATTCAAATAAATCCAAGAATCTTTATATTGGCAGTTAATAGCAGTGAACCCATGAAGCAGTGAGATTTGTGTATTGACTCATACACCAACTGGGAGAAGCAAACACCACCACCAAAAGCAAGTGACACCACAAGTATCCAATATTTATCAAGGAATGAAGTTAAACTGTTAGACTTAAGCATAAGACCAGCAGGGTTGAAACCAGATGTTTCAGCTATAGTATCTCTGCATGAAACGTTAGAAGATGTGCATAAATACTCAGCAAAAATATGGAAAAGATCAACTAAGATTCCCCTGACATTTTTTCAAATGTTTCATGGAAAACACTTTCTGAAAAAATGATGCACAACAGCTCCCTGAAACACAAAGGCACCTCCTTTTTACCATCCATCTTCCCATCACGTACATGCACCTTCCTCCCAGCATCCCAAATGCAAAGAAGTAGAAAAATCTACCATGTATGTATTCAACATTGCATGAGACTCTTACTCTGAGAATTACTTTGCCACCCTAAAGGTTGAGCATCGTGTGGGGAGATAAAAACAGAAACAATCAAAAAACCTAATTAAAAACAGACATAAGCTAACAGGGACTTAAAATACCATTGCCTTCATATCCAGCACAGGAAGTATCATCTCCGGCACATTGTGCCTTGTAAAAATCCTGGTAAAGGACAAAACTAACTTCTAAAAATATCTCCAGTTTTGTAAAGCAGTCAGAGTAATATCAGAAAAGCTGAAAGCCTGCTTTTATCTAGGGACCAGAAACATTTGTGCTGGATTGGCAAATCCCACTACCAACCAGATTGATCTTCCTGGTGCTTTTACAGACCACTCATGGGTGGTCTGCAGGCGCCAGTAAGCTGAAGATCACAGTCACAGAATGAGGGGCAGAGGCAGGGTGGGGGGAAGAGCCCACACATGAGGCTACGGATCACCACTGCAAATAATAATAAGCATGATGTCTAAACCAGCTCGTTACAGTCTTCCCAAATATTTTTTTTCAGTTATTTCACTTTTCACATATCACATTTTTGCAAAAGCTGATGGAAAACACATTGCAAAGATACAAGTATGCGAACTAACAAAACGGCTATCCAAAACAAGTATACAATTAACACATGAACCTCTCTTACCATGACAGATCACTGCCAATCTTTCTCACCTTTCTGTGTTCAGAGACCAGTATCCTCAGCTGCACTTCTATCTCATTGCTTGTTACAGCAGCATCTATTGTAGAAGCACACAGAGGAGGAAAAGGGGGAACTGAAGATGTTGCTCCAGGAGGACATACAGATTTTATTGCTTCTGCACTCATGGGTTTCCATTTAGATTCATTATGCAGGTCAAACACACACACCTCCACAGCATCAGAGGGCTGACAATTTCCAAAGAACTTTTGATGGTTGAAGATACAACCTATTGTGCGATATGGATACAGTGGCTTGGGTTGTTCAACTAGGGGAGGGTCATCAGGGTTGATAGGTCTGTGGATGTACCTAGTCAAAAAGATTCAATTTCTTATTAGTACAGCTTATTTCAAGGCAAGGTAAAAATATTTAGATGGGACAGATACAGCCATTTCTCCTTTAAAAATACAAGCCAACTTTGTCATCAATTCTTCCCCCCAAAATGGCATTCATTTGTTTACAGAAACATAATTGTACACGCTTTGGAGGCATAATATACAATCAATAATTTTTAATCTTTAAATCTAGAAAAATAAGCTGATTAATCAAGCAGTTAAATTTTGGAACTATAAGAACATGCTCATACAGTTTCCCTGCTGTTCATCACATTTGCAGAAATACACCTGCAAATGCTAATCACAGGATACACAAACAGTGGCAAAACAGAATTGCTTGTTTTGAACACTAGAAAAAACATGTTCCAGAAGCTTCAGTACACCAAACATCTACATGTGCCCTGCTCAAATGACTCAAGCAATAGAAAATCTCAGAGAACTTAAGAGAGATTTCTGCAGGGGGAAAAAAGTAATGCAGTGCTGCTTTTGCTGATGAAATCAAGCAAAAAATATGGGTTCCTAAACAATCACGTCAGATTTCATCTCCTTTACAGATGATGGCAGCGATAGTATCCATAGCAATCAGCTGCCGTATGACACAAAACAGTCACCATACAGTATTAAAGACACTGATATATTACAAAGTGATGAAATACTTCCCCTCACTCTGAATCAGTTATTTTCCAAGCAAAAGCAGTAGACGGAAAAAAGATTCAAAGACAAACATCACCTGGATTACACAACAGGGTATAAAGATTAAGAAAAAACCACAACAGCAAAATTATCCTACACAAACCTCAATATAGATAGTTCTGTTTTCTTACATTCTTTTTTTTACTCACCTATGTCCTGTTAAGCTCTCCCAAAAAGTAATTGTTTCATCAGATCCACAAGTCATTACCCAAGTGTGGGGGACTCCTTTTGCTTTTGTTCCAACACACACAAAGGCTTCCAATCCAAACCCGAGAAGAAGACTGCACAGAAGGTTAGCATGGTCTTCACAGTCACCCTAGACCGTAAACATTAATAAGCTGTTTTGAGCATTAGGCATATTAAGGACAAAACCTTAAAGAAAGAAAATAGTGGTATTTCTCAAACCACCATTTAACAAGTCATGTTACTCTCCCAAAGCATGTATCAAAAATCAGGATTTTACCATTTAAACTAGACAAGTTTTAGTTTTCTGTAATAAAATAAATCAGTTTAAAATGCGTGTTCTAATGACAGATTGTTAATATTGTTTGTTCAAGTATAGTGTAGATAGTGTATGATTAACACTGGGAAACATTTCTTGTGATTATAAAGATACCTTCGAGTAACTCAAAACCAGAATCTATTGACCCACGACAACAAAACCAATGTTCTAATTAAATGTAAAAATATATATACGGAAAACACCTGAGGCAAGACTAGAAATTACCCAGTGTTTTCACACAGTTGGAAAATTTTTCACTTAATAAAATGTAATTCTAATGGTATTTCACTTTCTTGAATGTGCTGTCAAAGTTCAGAAACCAGCCAAAGATAAAACAAGGTCCCCCACAGATCTAACTGTAAAACAGCTGGGAATCATGTGCAGCTGCTTTTTCCTTCAGTCAGAAAAACATTTATCTCATAAACACATTACTACCACTGATAATTCACAGAAAACAATTTCCAAATTCAATGTCTAATATCCTTTGTCTCTTGAGTTCTTTACAAATGTTAGCTGTAAAGTAAGAACAAAAATTGCTCAAACAATGAAGGCTTCATAACACAAAGTACAGCATTCAGAAGCAGAACAGTAAGGCTCTTTAGTCAAATAACTATTCAGAATGTTGAAAATGCAAAATTCAGAGTTCTTGGATGTATCAAGGCAACACAACCTTTCCCTACGACAGCATAAGAGGGAAATATGCAGAAAAGTAGGTTTAAACAAGTTTGTAGTGAACCTGTGTTATTTTAATAATACTATGCCACTTTCCACAAGAAAAATAATGATCCAGCTGGTGTCTCAGGGGCTAAATTCAGTTGTTTTCCATGCAGCTTTCCACTTCTGCCTTGAAGGAACACCCTTCTCTGTGCCTCCAAACACAGCAGCCCTCAAAGTCCCTACTGTCATCTCCATCTGAAAGCCAGAGGGTAGCCAGAGCTGCCTTTATACGGCACCTATGCATCATCTGATATTCAGAGACAACAGCAAATGCCTGTTCTGTGTCGTCTCGGAGGCAGGTCTAAAATCTGGGATACAGCTCCTGCTGCCATAAACACACCTTTTAAATGCAAACACATCAGTGATGTTACTTTTGAAGCAGAAAAGATACTTCTTTCTGGCAATGAAAAGCACTGACCACTCTGAAGAGGTATCAGAAGGGATCCCTGTTACTTTTACTCATAATACAGAAGAGTTATAAACCAGAACCAGTTAAAATTTGTTTCATTTATTATAGTCATATGATAGAAATGTAGAGCACGAAGAACTAGGCTGAAACTTTTAGTGAAAATCTTGCAAAAATGGAACATAAAGACTGTCAGTATATTTCAGCCCATTAATTGAAAAAAAAAAAAACCAACAAAAAACCCTACCAAATCAGCAAAGAGACAAGAGACTAAAGAGACTTTTCCTACTCTTCCTGAATTAGTCCAGAATTTTAACTAGTGTTCTGCACAGTAGCAGGGATTCATTGGATGATCATATGTGTTCTTTGAAATGCAACGGAAGAAAAGCAATTTCAGTGTCAAAGAGATGCATTGACAAATGGACCCCAACTACAGCAGTAAAGGAAGTCTGCTCCAAAGCCTTTTTGTCTACTATTTAGCACCTGTTTCTCTTTAAAAAACACCTCAAACACATGACTGTAACAGCACCTTCCAAATCTGACTTTGATGCGTGTATTCGCAGCCTGTTTTAAATTCCTGACCTCGGTTAGAACAGGACACCTCCTCGGCAGTGCCACACAAGGGGCGCTGTCACGCACCTTGTTCCTGCATAAGAAGGCGAGGAGGGTGCACCACTGCTCCTGCTTGCCGCCGCCCCCTCCGATGACCGCGGCTCTCTCGTGGCCCAGGACGCTGACGAAGCGCGCTGCCTGCCTGGGCGTGTCCAGCAGCCGCCCCGCCCGGAGGGGTCTCACGTAGGAACACACCGGGCGGTTCACCCCGTTCTCATCCTGAACACGTCAAAGGTGGTTATTTGCCAGCCGCGCAAGCGTCGCAAAATGTTAATCTTAACTTAGACTTTTTTTCCTCTGGGATGTATCCTCCCTGGAATAAGTATCACTCAAAAACAGTAAGACAGGAAAATATCCCCAGAATTAGGAGGCAAGACCATTAAGACAACTCATTTAGAGACATCACCGTTAGATTTTATTCTGGCTCTGTCACTCACAGGGCATTCTGGACTAAATGTTCGAACACCAGGAACAGCACAGGCTGCAATTAATTTTCTCAAATGGGTGAGGAACTGTTCATGCTCTACCCGCTATCAATTTCGACATTATCATCAAGAATAAAAACATGCCAGAACAAATCTCACACACCAAATTCCACAACAAACACAAAAACCCTCCCCCCAAAAGCATTAAACACTCAGCAACTGATTCTAGAGTTTAAAAGGTGTCTATTTGCTTCTGAATTTGAATACTCTACCTCTTTTCATAACAGCAAGCAATAAAAATTACTCACAACAAAGTAACTAGATCTATATAAACTAAGCAATAATACTAAGAATTTCTAAGCTCTTGGAAAAATGAAAAAATAAGATGACCTAAAAAAAGGTCTGTTTTATTACATGCTGCAGGCAAATACTATGATTACCATCTACTAAAACTATTTCAAGAAGCATAGAGGTCTTCTGTCCCTCACTGGGCTAAATTGGTACTTTAATGTTCATATATTTTAAAAAGGGATCAAAGCCTTTTAAATCTCTGCAGCTTCAGGAAATTATGGTCTCATATTTTTACTGTAGTCGCATATTGTCCGCGTTAAGGTTTTGTCACGCTTTTCCTGCAAACTGATGGGAAAAAAGCAGCATTTATTTGAGGCTGACTGGAATCCTGTTGAGAACTATTTCACAGCTCAAAAGCAGGAAGAAAAACCCCCACAGGCAGGACTTATTTTTTAATATAGTCTTGTATAGATAATGCCTATTTCTGCATTACTCATCTGTAACTGGATAGTTAACTAAATAATCAAAGTAATCTAATAAACTCATTTCTGTTCCCAGAAAGTTTTACTAAGATTTGCTATGGCCAAAGGGAGACTCAAGATAAGCTCTCTATAGGTACTGATCTAGCACGGGCCTAGTTCCTATCCTATTTAATTATAAACTTGTTTCTCTTTATACCCCGCCCTGAAACTCTTAAGCCTTTGTGTTGGGTCTGTTTGGAAGGGAGTTTGTTTTCTTCACAGCAGCCCTCATGGTGCTGTGTTTTAGATTTGGGATCAAAACAGTGCTGGGAACACACCGGTGTTTTAGCTGCTGCTAGCAGGGCTTGTACACTATCAAGGCCTTCTCTGCTTCTCATTCTGCCACCACACAGTTGTAGGTTCAGGATGGACAAAAAGCTGGAAGGGGACACAGCCAGGACAGCTGACCTGATCTGACCAAAGGGATATTCCATGCCATAGAGTGTCATGCTCAGCAATAAAACTGGTGGGGGTGGGGAGCAGACTTTTTCTAAACTAGCCCCTTCTTGGGGCATCTGTCTGCTCTGGGAGGCAGTGAGTGACTGTCTTTGCATCACTGTTTTCCCATTCTTCCTTTCTTTCCTTCCTTCATTTATTAAATCCACCTTTATCTCAACCCATGAGCTTTTCCTTGCTTTTGCCCTTTTTATTCTTGCCCCCATCCCACTGGGGTGGAGTGGGAAAGTGACTACTGGGTGGGGGCTCAGCTGCTGGTTGGAATTTGGAAGGTCACATCACTCCTGTACACTCAGAGCACAGCTGAAGGGAAGTTGTTGCCTCACCGAAGAGGAGGCGCAGGTCACTTCAGGACACTGCTTTGAGAAGTTACTGTGGTAGGAAAATTGCTACTATGCAGGGTAAATTCACAGCATGAAAAATGCAAGGATCATACCATTCCTTTTACTGAGGAACGTTACTGAGGAGCAACTGATACAGTAATTTATCAGACTCCAGTAATTATGACTGTAGCTGTTGTGTGACATTAACTAGAGAGATTGCACTGCAGACCACACAGAGTTCAAATATTGTGTGGATCTGTTCTAATAGATCTAGGAAGTCCCTGTTTTGTAGCTGTTTTATCTGGTACAAAACTTATCTGAAATAGTTTGCAGAGATCATCTAAGTCTCTGCGATTTGTGAGTATTCAAGGAAAAGACTAAACAGGCTTTTTCACTTCGTACACTGGAGGTAGTAGGAGCAAGCCTCCTGTCTGCATCATTCTATTAAGCTTCAATAGACAAAAAGAAGTTCAGTCCTTACAAATTTAATTTTTTTGCATGATACACCACATTTAGCCCTGACCTGAACATAACCACATCATAAATCTATACAGATTCCACATAAACATGAAGTTCAAAATTAAATAAAAAGATAACCTACAGGTCTACTTGTAAAATTTACAAACCTGTGCAAAGATCTTTACCAGCCTTGTGTTGTGGGTAGGCCTGATCTGCAGGTATTCCCTCCACCACTGCTTAGCATACACAAGAAATAAACGTTCTTTTTCTGCTGTTTTCTGACGTTCCAAAGTGAACTGTAGGTAGGAAAAACAAAACCAATCCTACAGATACTAATTCCAAACAGGAGAAAAAACCCCATAATCAGTAAGTACATTAACACTACATCCCGGCATATGTAAAATAAAGCTTAATATTGTAAGAGTGTCATGCAAATCCATAGTATTTTTCAATGCAAATCCAGTTAAGAAAAACTTCAAGTCGTATTTCTTGTTTGTAGGTTCATACATTAGCTTGACCAAAGTATCGTTAATTTTAAGTAATGTATTTCTGCACAGAAGGACTGCTCGGATTTTAATGTGCAGAACAATATCTGCATGCACCTTCAGGCCAACATTTGCTGGCTTTGCAAGCAGAATAGCTGACTTGAAATTACTGTTTCACATGGGAAAAAGCAAGAAAACATATATACTACCTGAAGAAAATTAGATATATTCCATCTTTCTTTTTTCTTCAGAGGTTTTGATACAAGTAAATAGAAAAAACTATGACAGTAATATTTTGAGTAATGTTCAGTATAGACAAAGTAGTTTCAAAAAAGTAATTATATTTAAATTTAATAGAAAAAAAAAACAAGTATCAAACATTCAAAAACCCCATAGCCCTCAACATTTACAACTCTATACTAAGCTTCCCCAAAAAATGAGCAAGTTAGCCCTCCAAGAAATTACTTACTTGAGTACTAGTTATTTCTGAAGAAAGTGTCTTATTAAGCTGTGGGTACATTTCCAGTCTGATGTTTAAAATGCCAACAGAAACCTTTGATTCTGTACCTTTGAAACAAAATAAACTTTCATCACTTCTCTCATATTCAATTTGCTTAGATTATTTCAGCCAGTTGGGGCAAACCATTAAAATATGTATGTTAGCCTTACATAAAATCACAAGAAGTAACTTAACTTCTTTAAATGTAGGCAAAGTATGAATCTTTATTTAAATTTCAAATTCAAATGAGGATGTAAGAAAGCATAATATGGCAAAAAAAAGCACAGGTGTCTAGATCCAAGACCATTATCCAAGGCCCTATTTGCAGCCAGTACTGGCACAGGTGAGATGAATGGTATTCTAGAAATGTCTAGAAGAGGCATCTAAAACCAAGTCAGAGAATCACACACTGTAAATGTGCCTAGTCCTATTGATACAAAAGTAGCTCAAATTTAAATAGCTGGAAATAAGTGAAGCTCATCTTCCCCAAGACACAGTTTATTATGAAGGATCCTGGCTGTCATACAAAGAGATTAATCAACTTTAAAAACTCCCTAAAACAACAAATAAACAAACAACAAACCCCCCCAATTGTAATGTTGTTGCCTAATGCTGAAAATTTTGAATTACATAAACAACAAGCATTACAAAACAGATTAAAGATGGGACCACAAGCAATACAAGCAATGGAAGCCTAACATAATAGTTTATCTATTTATCTGAGGTGGCAGCATCCTTTGAAATTCTTGATGCATTTTGTACAATGGCAGGATTTTGAAGAGGAGAAAAAGCACTGGCTTTATTGGATTGATACTTTATTACTTGGAAAAAAGCAAATGAGAATTAAATTTAACTTGCTCCATCATCCATCCAAGAATTAAACTCAACTTATTTGGTATGCATTTCGGAGTCATTATAAAAAATTAAAATCAGAATGGCCCAGGTTAGATGGGATCTTAGCGATCATCTAGCTCCAATCCCCCTGCCGTGAGCAGGGACACCTTCCACGAAATCACGTTGGTCACAGTTCCATCCAACCTGGCCTTGAACACTTCTCCATATGTGGCATCCACAGCTTCTGTGGGCAACCTGTTCAGTGCCTCACCACCCTGACAGGAAAGAATTTCTTTCTAATATCTAATCTAAATCTACTCTCACTCAGTTTGAATCCATCCCCTTTGTCCTGTCATTACATGCTCTTGTAAAAAGTCTTGTAGGAAGTAATGAGAGATCTAGTCTTTATTCACTAAATCATAATATCCTAAAAACTTGGGTTGGAACTCCTGAGGAGAGGAGTGGGGACAAGCGATACACAAAAATAAACATGTATACTAACTGCTAAGCACCTAAACCAAGCCGTTCAGAAAACAGGCTTCCAGCATATGGGATAAATGGGAGCAGAGATCCCTTTTTCCAACAGTTGTTAGTTTGCTTTGAAAGGCACACAAGCTGGATTTTACTCCTCAGTGCACTGATCAGATATACTCCTGGAGATGAACTACTGGATTTTTGTTTGGTTGGTTTGTTTCTGATAATTTAACCAGATTTTGCAGATAATCAATAGTGGGAATTCCCAGGCATGAGGACCATTTTCACGTGGGATCTGGAATACTCATTTTTAGCAGTTTGGTAACAGAAAAATCTGACCATTAAGTCTTCTAGACATTTTCTAAGGATACTTTACAGTTACTTCTGAATTGAACAAAAGGTGAACTAGATCAAAAATACTGCTTTAAGCTTGTAAGCAAGCTCAGTACCCAATATTTTAAGTCATCATAACGTGCTTATTTTTTATCCTTACCTACACCCAGGAGTTCCACAGCAACGTTTGTTATGCCGTTCTCTGCAGCCAAGACAGACCTCCACTCCAAGAAATAGGATGCTACCAGTGTGGTCTCACCAAATGTGTCTGTTTTGATCAGAACCATATGCACTGGGTCACATATAGATAACATAGTGGTTGCATCCACCATCTTACTCCCGTCACCTGCCATTATTAAACCAAAATAAGACAGCAAGAATATTATCATCTCAAGTTCTTCTCAGAATTTTAGAAAAGTATGCAACAAAATGCAATGTATGCAATAAGTATAAAGAAAAATCTTGAGCCTGGAAGCGCAAGCAATGGTCCCATCTCTAAAACCATACTCATTTTAGGACAGAGCTACAGAAAGATTACAGTTAATTTGCAGAGAAGATAAAAAGATTTTTGTAGTTGAGTACTGCAATGCAACCAGTTCAGATACACAAAAAATTAAAATGGAATTAACATTTAAGAAGGGATAAAGTTGGTCAATTTCAAGTTATTTTAGAGTGAAAAGAAGGAAAAGAGGCAAGAGCAGAGAAAGATCTACAAGTGGCATAACCCAATACAGTAATCAGTTTTCTTAGGAAAACATGACAAAAAATAGGAAAGAAATCCACTAAATATCAAACATATTTCATCATAACTCTTAGGTCAGAAAAAATCCCAACAGCATCAGGTTTAAACCCACAATATTCCTTACCTAGGCTATCCTTGTGTATTTCGAGCAGAAAACCATCCTGAAAATCTGGCTCACAGGCACAGGGTACAGGTTTGGAACGGAAGCGCTGGTTTCGAAAATGTAAACACAGGGTGAAGGTAGAACAGATTTGGCCAGGCAGAGGCTCTGGTTCCTGAAGATGGTCCAGAAAAGCTTTTCCACCCAAAACCTGAAGGTAAAGATACCTCCGTGTTGGGTCAATGTTAGCTGTAAAGCGTAGCAATAAAAATGAAGAGACTACAAACAGATCTTAGAAAGCTTAATTTATTAAATATCAGCTAACTAACAGGACACTAGCAAAAAAAGAAACTCCCCTGAAACATGTGCTTAGGAGAAAGTGATTTTAAAATATATGGAAGTTATCTTAGTGTAAAATAAATGAAATAATAATAATAAATTATATTTAATGCAACTCTAATTGCTGCTGCTTACATGAGTTTACTTCCTGTGGGTAAGCAGAGGAAACATTCACCTTTATGCCAGTCCATACTGGATTACTAATTCAGAGTACAAAAATTATAGACTTCAAACTTGTTTCAAAACTATGATCCAAACATTTAAATCAATAAGAAACATACTTTTTTTCAGAATTGGTGGTTCTCTGTCAACAAAATGTGTTGATGGTTTTGGGGGCGAAGTCCTCTCCTTTTCGTTCACATCCTGGAATTACAATTAAGAGTTTTTAAGGAGTCAAGGGATGCAACAGTGCTCTTACCACAGTCTTCTAAAAATTAAAGAATCCTCCATTTCATCTGAATGCCATTCCTTAGGTATGCTCCCTTTTAAAACTGAACAAGTATTTTCAGTGCAGTATTATCACCAAACCAATTTCAGCACACGCATTAATCTTCTCTGCTCCTATAATGTCTCAGATCAGTAACACCCTTACAAACCTCCAGAAGCAGCATGGTTTCACTTTGTCAAAACACCAAGTCAGTAAGAGAAATAAGCAAAATACTTCCCCTCTTCAAAAAGCTACTTACGGTTACAAATTTAATTTCCTTCATAACATCATCAATGATTCCTCGCTGTCTTAGGGCCTTTATTAGACCTTCTGTGGACAACTGCTGATGCTCAGGCGCCAGCTCTTCTCGTATAGTCTCAGCAAGAACTTCTCGTATCCTCCCATGGACATCCATCTGGAAGAAAATTCACTGTATGTTACAAACACCAGCTCTCTGTATGGCAGCAGGTACGACCCACCAGTTAAGTCAAGTCTGTAAGGCTAAGGGTGTTTTCCTAGGAACACAGAAATAACTACACCAAAATATTGATCCTTGCAGAGCTAATCAAATGAGCCACTATCTTACAAAATCAGCTCTCTCAGTAGAAAAAATTACAAGCATACAAATCCTAGGCGTTTTCACTGCTCTTTGACAGCAACCCATCTTGAACTTCCCTCCTTACAAAACGGTCTGCAAATCCATCAGTTACAAAATAGTCACTGCTCTAATTTCTCATCTCCCTCAAAATTCAAGCTTAATCTAATACTTCTTTATTTTTTAAGGGAAAAAATACGCTTTTATATAGGTAAGGCACAAAAGTAGTAGATCTCCCTTGCAAGCTTTTCCTATGCTCAAAGGGAAGTCTGAGAATGTCTGCCCATCATCTGAGCTGTGAAAGCAGATGGATTTATAGAGCTGACTCTCACACTGGAAGGATGGTAAGGACACAGCCACTGGGACCCGAAATAGAATCACATAACGGCCTGGGTTGGAAAATACCTTAAAGATCATCTCATTCCAAGCCCCCCTCCACGGGCAGGGACACCTTCCACCAGACCCAGCTACTCAGAGCCCCACCCAGCCTGGCCTTGAACATTTCCAGGGATAGGGCATCCACAACTTCTCTGGATAACGTGTTTCAGTCCCTCAGCACCCAACACAGGGAAAAATTCCTCCTAATATCCAATCTAAACCTGCTCTCTTTCAAATTGAATCCATCTCCCCTCGTCCTGTCACTACACGCTCTGGTAAAAAGTCTGTCTCCTTCTTTCCTGCAAGCTCCCTTCAGGTACTGGAAAGCTACTATAAAATCTCCACTGAGCCTTCTCGTCTGCAGGCTGCACAATCCCAGTTCTCCCAGCCTTTCCTCGTAGCAGAGGTGCTCCCTTCCTCTCATCACCTTGCTGGCCTCCTCTGGACTCGCTCAAAGAACCCCCTTCTCCTGTGTGACAGCTGGGAACACTCACCACTGCACTAACAAGCGGTATAGGAGTTACAGCCTCCGTATTTATTTCCCCATCAGTTCAAGACCCACGCTCAAAAATCAACAAGAACACGACAAAACGGCGCCTGGAAACCACCTCCCGCGACCGAAGTTGGGACAACAAAGCGGGGCGCCGGAGCGGGCACGCGCCGCCACCGCCTCAGCGGGAGCTGCCGCCACCCGCGGCGGGGTGACACCGGCACGGGGCCGGCACAGCCCCCCGAGGGCCAGGGGAAGTCTCTCCGGCGCCGGGCCGTGGCGCCAGTCCCACCTTGAGCAGCTGCTGGTGGATAATCTGCTTCAGCTCCGAGGCTTTCTCCGGCGGCAGCGACATGGCGGAGCCGGCAGGGAACGGGCCCCAACCGCCTCGCGGCGAGCGCGGGCAGCGCCGCCACCGCCCCCTGGCGGCAGCATGTGGGCACAGCGTCCGCGCCCTGCTTCCTTCCTTCCTTCCCTCCCTCCTTCCTTCCTTCCTTTCTTCACTGCCTCCTTCCCTCCTCCCTTCCCGGCCGGCATGTTCATTCCATGCGACCGCGGCGGCGGCTCCGCCGCCCTCGACTTTAAAGGCTTCACTCTGCTCATGGTGAGTGACGCTCCTGCTTCCCCTTTCCCCCGCCCTCGGTGGGTTTGAGGGTCGCTGCCCCCGGTCTCTGTGCTGAGGGCTCCGCTCCACTCCTGTGGGGAGGGACCCGGGGGTCTCCGGTCTCTCTCCCTGCCCGAGGGTCGTCCCTGGGTACTTGGCCGCGGGATAAGCGCAGAAGGAGCAGGGTAGGCGGTGTGTGTGGAATCTGTGGGGTGTTCTGCTGAGGAGAAGAGGGTTTGGAGGGCTCTGTCTGCAGCAGAGCTTAGCGCGGTCTTCTCCGTTTCTGTCAGCTTCTCCCTCCTCAGAACCCTGGGTTTGCCCCGACAAGACGATCCGTGCCGAGCTGCAATAGCTGTATGCTATTTCAGAGCTGTAGCTATATGCTGTTGCTCTAAAAATTAATGCGCCCCATGTGCTTTTACTGGATTTGCAGCACTCAGGGGTTGCCACTGCAATAAAAGCTTGGGATTTTTTCCATTTAGATGCCATATATAAATGTTCCAAATGTTAAAAAAATCCCCATTTCTGCTACATTTAAATCTCGGATTAGGACTGTTTTAGGAAGTGTTTTTATCGCCTTCACACATGGTATGACATCAGTGTCAGGTCATGTGCCCGAGGTGACGATGTGAGCGTGGGACGAGAGCGCCAGCGCAGGCCGCCGAGGGGCAAACGCCGGCATTTCTCCCTTTGCCGGGGTAGCTGCAGGGAGCCCATCGCTTCCCAGGCAGGGCTGCACAGCCGGGATGACTGTGCAGGCTGCGCAGGAAGTCATTCCCGGTCAGCTGACAAGCAGCAGGAAGCACATCACTGCCCGTGCCACTGGCGCGGAGCTGGGAACCAGCCGGGGCGTGGGGACACTCAGTGCCGCCTCCTCCTCCTTCACCTTCTGTCAGCCTCAAATCCGGTGTCTTTCCGCAATGGGCAGCAGCAGCAATTTGTAGATTTGATTATAAACTAGAGGAAAGCAACCGAAAGTTTTATGGTTGTCTTCCTGTAATAGTTTTTCTTTGGAAGGATACAGGCTCTTGACCTTCTCTTTCCGTGCCGTTATATTAGGTCAGTATATTATGTCGATATCGGCCCCAGCTGATAACCCACAGCAATTCCTATGAAATGAATTCGAGGGCACCCTTATCATTTTCATCCTTAAAAAAATGAAAAACAACCTACTCTTGTCTATGGGTCAATCTGAGATTTAGAGGTTTATTATGTAATACCAGCGCTGCCTTTGGGTGTCGTGGGAGGTTTGCCAGTCTCACATCAGTTGCTCGAGTGACTTTTATCTAGTCTCAATCCAAAAATGACAGGGAGGAGATAAGTTTCCAAGCTGTTCTTTCAGTTTACAATGAGACAAGATTATTCACAGAAGTAGCCAGGATGGTTTTTTCTGTCAGACAGGGACCAGATTCTGTATTTACCATTTCTGTTAAGAAATAGTCACCTTTGCCAGAGGATGAGCAGCCACTTTTAGAAATCATGTTTGACCAGCTTTTAAGTAATTTAAGGTTTCAGTATTTGAAGAGCACCTTATGCCATCCATAAAGCACGCTGTAATTCGGTACATTCTGTTACTTCAGCCAGCAGTGTCCGTGGGAAATGTCGGTCAGCTGGCAATAGATCTGGTGATTTCCACACTTGACATGACTAAAGTTGGTTACTTCTACACCGATTGCCTGGTGCCAATGGTTGGAAATAACCCATATGCAACAGCAGAGGAAAACTCAACGGAGCTCAGTATAAATGCTGAAGGTGGGTATTGAATGCTGAAGGTATTTGCAAGGGGCATAAGATGCAAGAACATCACATTTACTTTTTTTGTTGTTGTTCAGTTTTGCTGATGTGCTTAAATTAAGGTCAGTAATAACAACTGCAGAAACCTGCAGATAGGAACGTATTTACACTTCACAGAGGAAACTGTTCCTGTTGTTATTTTGGAAAACCAATTTGACATTTGGAACCAGTAAGAAATGTTGAATTTGAGTCATACTGCAGTGCAGCCAAAACTCTCTGTGGTGTTAATCCAAAGCAATATTAAGTGTGCACATACTTAAAATAAATTATTGGAATACAAGTTTAATTTCTGATTTAGAAGGATACTTATCCACTCTTCTTCCTTCCCACATACCTTTGCCTTTTTCCCTGTATAATGTTTCTCCCACTCCCCCTACAAGTTCTTAGTTTCTTTCCCTACATTGATCATTGTATTTCTTTTTATTTTTAACCCTCTTAAATCACAGAAATCCCAGAATAATCTGTCAATCTTTGCAAAGATGCATACATTATCTGAATTGTTACAGAAGGCAAATCTTCATATATCTTTCATAATTCAATCCTTGAATTTAGTACAACTGAAAGTAAGTCTGACGAAAATACAATGCACAGAAATATGTGTTTTTAACACAGTGGATGTTGTCAGGCTTTCCCATGTGAATTGATAGCTGAAAGGTTTACTATCCTGAAGTTTGTAAATGGGGTAATTCTTGATATATTTAAACTCAGCTCTCTCTCTCAGTTTCTTCTTACTAAGACTTAATGATTTCTTCTTGTAGTGTACTCCTTACCTTCAAAGAAACTTGTAGTTCTGCAAATCAGATCACCTTTTATAAAGGTATGTATGTTCATTGATTGTTCTTACTTCACTATTTGGTTTGAATAGTTCTGCTGGCACATATTAAGTGGCCTAGCAAAATTATTTTTCTACTTCATGCTGTAACACCTCCTGCAATTGGTAGAGTTTACTGAGTTCTGCATTCATTGAGAGTTGAGATTTTCTTTTGTTGTTTTTCCAAGCGCCAAAACAGCTGCCTGTGTTGGTAGATTTTAGTGTAAATATCTCCTTAGTTATTAAGAGTCATGAAAATATAAAATGGTCTGGGTTTTGTCTATTTTTTTCCTTCACATTTATTGTTTTTGTGCGTTCTTTGTAATAGCTTTATTCTTTTGTGTGTCATGCCATTCTGTATTCGTTTTAACTGTGTTCATTTGGTAAAAATGAGGAATCTAGTATTACTCATTAACTGAACAGTGGCCATAATTTAAAATAAGCAGAATGCCATGCCAGAAAAAAAAAATTTGTGGTGCAGTACTTCAGCAGTTCAAAGTGTGGAAAAATACTGTTCGAGCCTGCCATCCCATCTTGCTCTAAAGATTTTTCCTTTGGTATTAATGATGCACAAAACAGGTAGTACTGTTGTTGTTGACATGGTCTTAATGATAATTCTTAAAATTCTACGTGTAGTTTTGATTAAGTAAACAACCAGGGCAGTTCTTTGCTTTCTAAAAGTATATCTGGGGCTGAAGTGGATATGAAGAATAATTTACATCCCTGCCAAACATATATAACACCTAGTGTTGTTAAGGACACATTCCATTTTTCACTTTTTTTCTGTGTCTCTGCATAAAGAACAAGTACAGGCCATTCTGTGAAACCCTGCTTTCTTGGGTGAAGAGCAGCAAATGTGCCAGGGTTGTCCTGCTGTCCAGCAGCCACGCGTACCAGCGCGACGATGAGCAGCTTCTGGGGTATGTTTGTGTCCTTAAAAGACCTAACTGATGTTTCTGGATTTTTTCGACTGACATACTTCTCTCTACTTCCACGTACTCAGTACTTTTGGCAGGCTGCTTTTGCTTGCATGTGTACATAGGTCATAAAATGCTTAGTATACTATTAAAACATGGTGTTATACAGGATTAGTCCCTGAATTTGCTGGGTTACTGCTGTCAAAAGTACTGATCAAATGAAAAGCTGTAAGCAAATTGCACTTGGCCTGCATTGCCAGAGTGTTAACAGAGCCTCAGTGTTAACTTCTTGTGGCTGCAAGCAATGTCAGGGATTAACTGCTGATGTACAGGTCACAGGTTAGATTTTTAATAGTTGATTGCAGTATTGGTTTGTTTCTGACCTCTTCGTCACCATTCTGCATTAGGAAAGTTTTCTTTAATACAGTAAGTTGTCATTCTTTGTTTTTTTTAATAGGAAGTTATCAGTTGTTATTTGTTGGGAGGAAACTGCAAGGTTGCAACTGCAATGATTTTTTACTAGATATTACCCGTTTAAAAACCAAGCATTTCTTGCTGATTGAGGGCATCATAATTGGTGCTTTAACAAAAAAACAAATAAAATCAGTATTTCTGCAAATAAAACCAGTATTTTTGCAGTTGTTATTCTCAGGCTCTATAAATGTGTAGGGCCTCAAAGGATGTTTAGATATATGCACATCCCAGATATAGTGGTAGATCCATACAACTGCAGGATGGCCAGCCAACATGGAATGAAATGAGAGGGACTAATGGTTACTTGATGAGGTCTGAGTCATAAATTGTGGTGATTTAAACCCCCCCAGCTCCCTCAGCACCACAGAACAACTCCCTTATAGCAGATTTACTAAAGAGTGGGGGTAGTGCATTTAGAAAATACTTTTAACTTGACTAAAGTCTGAATTGTATTAGTAGTGTGAGCTTACTAAAAATACTGTATCATGGTGAAATCCAAGTTTACCCTAAAAGATTTTGAATCGAATCATCTTCTATCTGAAGGAAGAAAAAGGACATTTTATTTGTGAATTATTTGAACAACCATAAGCAGTTTCCCTATTTATGTGCTTATGTATTTGGCACTTGCCAGTTATTTGAGCCTCTAAAAGAGTACCTAAGTTCTGTTTGTGGGAGAAAGTTGAGTAGTTTGTGCATTTGGAGGCCACAGATGTACTTTCTAACTTTGATCTGAAGGAGGAGAGAATGTCAGAGCAATTCTTCACTGCAGGTGTGAGGTCCTCAGTCTGCCACAAGTGATAACTGGGCTAGTGTCTTTCCTTGGCAGACTGAATGCATCCTTGACTCGTTTCTAGGACACCACTGCGCTACCTGCTCACACCTGATCTGGAGAAAGCAGTTGGAGGCCACATGCAGGAGCTAAACTGGAAAGAAATGGAAAAAGTAGCAGCTTACCCTGGAATAAGTGATACAGACAAGGTTCTGCATATACCTGGAGGTGGCATCACAAAACTGTTGTTTACTGAGAGGTGAGTTGCCTAAAGATAAGCACAGAAAAACATCAGAAGTCTTGTTTTTATCACTTGGGTAAAATTGTCTTATAAACTGCTATGTTACAGGAAAAGGAAAGTCCTTTTTATAGAGCGGGACTTTATAGGAATAGAATTTCTTTCAGGTCAGGCCCATAATTAAAAGGAAGAAAAGTAGGGAATCCTGGATCATAAAGTTAGAATAAGATAAAAATATAAGGAAATAGGCTAAAGGAGAATAATAAAGCCTTTACAGTTATGATCACAATCAATCTGGTAGCTGATATTATGCAAACCACAAATTGTAAATAGCAGAATTCCTGTACCTGTGCTGCTTTAACTAAAACTGTTTCCTGAGGCAAATATTTCCAACATCGGTTATACAGAAATCTCCAAAAACCCACAATTATTCTGAGTGCTAAGAATGAGTTAAGATTTCAGGGCTAGCAAAAAAATTAGATGTGTGTGTTTTGTTAAAAGGTGCATGCATCAGAAGTTGTGCTGAAAGCATGCCTGGCTTTTTAAATTTTAGAAACTAATACTCATT
This sequence comes from Callaeas wilsoni, assembly GCA_013398955.1. NCBI lineage: Eukaryota > Metazoa > Chordata > Aves > Passeriformes > Callaeidae > Callaeas > Callaeas wilsoni. The sequence goes on from VWPU01010761.1 coordinate 22,195, forward strand.
TATAGCACAACTGTGTGCTTCTGCAAAAGATGTGTTGTGTCAGGTGGAAAATTGACTTTTAACTAAATTAAAAAATGAGAATATTCCGAGTAGTGATATGCAGCCTGCAAAACTGCTGGTTTAAAATACACAGAAAGATAAGGAGTGATTGTATCAAAGGATGTGTATAGGCACCTCACCAGCACAGAAATGCAAACTAAGTATGTAAAAGGCCTGAACAGTCTTGCTAGATGTAGGATTCCTGCCTTGCAAAGTAAAGAAGAAATTCAAGACTAAGAAAAAGAGCATGAAGTGTGAAAATGTGATCAAGGAAATCCAGAAAGGAAAAAAAAAGTATATCCATACCTTTTTCCTTTTTGGTTTTGGCTTTTCACAAAATACATGCATATTGTTGCTGCTCTTAATACATAAATACAATTGTTGTGGATCTAAAAACAAAATAAAAATGCATGCTCATTTTTGTTGCAGCTGTTCAGAGGGAATCCAAATGGCAGTTCTTCTGAAATTTTGCTCAGAAGGAGACAACATCCCTGATGCATTTGTTCTTGTTAACTATCTTAATGAATGGCTCCAGCTAATTAAAAGTGAAGTAAGTACTGTTTGATCTAAAGGTCTTGCTTTTGTATTTTATATCCATTATTTTAAATTTTTCTTAAGTCCAGATGTGTTCATTTTGGCTCTTGGTCGTCAAGAATATGCCAAGTAAAATATGTATTTGTATTAAAATCTTACTGGGAGTTTCCCCACCTGAAAAAACAATTCTGAACACCAGTTCTTTTGTTTGACAGGTGTGGGCAAAAATTGTGTAAAGGTTTGATTGAGTTCTCTCTTCCGGTGCACTTCTCTAAAGCAACCCACCGTGACACTGACACTTGTACTGCTGCCCATTATTTTAATACCTGTGCCAGAGTTACATCATTACTACTTAAAACTTAATTATTCTGGGTTTGTTGCAGAGCAACAGTTCCACAGATCCTTCTTCACAGTGGAAGATACCGAGTTCTTGGCGCTTACTTTTTGGCAGTGGTCTCCCACCTGCCCTCTTCTGATCAGCTCTGAACTCACTGTGAGTCACTTGCGCAGTTGCAGATGTCCCTTGGGGTGGTGATTACACAGTAATTGCCAAGGAGCAGCAGCTTGCTTTGGTGTCTGCATAAATGCTTTATTTAAGAAAAATTCCTTTTGTGTATGTGGGTAGCTAAAGAAATTAAGGTAACTTTCGCAAACTCACCAAAGAAATATGTTTTGTACAGGTGTTTATTGAGTAACTTTGGTTGGAAGATTTTTCTAATAAAATATTTTTTAAGAAACCTTTTTCCCTGGTTAAATGTTACTGCTGTGGACAAGCTTAAGGTGCTCCTTTTTAATGCCGCTGACAACTGAGAGTGATGTGTAGGCGTGGGTTTTCTTGGAAGATAAAACACTTCCATGTCATCCGTGGATCTTAACTTATTTTTCAAAACTTCCTGGTGAGGTAAGTGAAGGTCAGAAGTGATCTGGTTTTGCCTTCTTTTCCCAATGCTGTTGTGGTAGCTTCAGCTGGGGAGACTGCAGGCAGTGCAACACAGCTTGTTCTGTCTTTTCTATCTACAAAGAATTGTAAAATTGTTTGGGTTGGAAGGGATCCTGAAGACCCTCTAGTTCCAATCCCACTGCTGTAGGCAGGGACACCCTTCACTAGACCAGGTTGCTCACAGCCCCAGCCAACCTGGTCTTAAACACTTCCAGGGATAACTTTTCTGGGCAACCTGAGCCTGTGCCTCACCACCCTCACAGTAAAAAATTTCTTGCTAATAACCAACCTAAACCTACTCTCAGTTTGAAGCCATTTCCCTTTATCCTTCCACTACATGCCCTTGTAAAAAGTCCCTTTCCAGCTCCCTCGTAGGCTTCCTCTGGGAACTGGGAGGCCACAATTAGGTCACCCCTGAGCCTTCTCTTTTCCAGGCTTCCATTCCATTTCTAGAAGCTGCTAAGATGCTGAAACAAAAGCTTTCTAGGTCAATGAGCCTTCTTAGACTGAACATGAATACAGTGCTCTGAAATATAAAGGAATTGGTTGCCTGCTATCAAGCAGTCTGATATCTCTGTATTTTACAGGCTTAGTCTGAGACAGCAGTTGTGTGATGGACAGTTCACGTGTTCAGTGTTTGTGATAGTACCTGTTACACTATAGTATTTAGCTACCTGTTCAGTTTTGACCTTTTGGAAGTGCTTGGTCACATCAGCTAATTTAAAACCAACTTTGAATCATGGATGCAAGATGGTCAGTTCTAGAGTTGAAAAGTGAGAATTAACCAAAAAATATTTTTAGGAGTTCCTACAGGTATCCAGACTAGTAAGGTGGCGAGTCAAGATGCAGATGCAGTCAGGGAATGCAGACAAAAGGCCATGTGTAGCACAAGGCAAGTCTGATAAGCCTAAAGCTAGTTGGAAAAATAACCATATTCAATTTGAGCAAAGTAACTACAAGGTGTATATAGAGCAGGAGAGCAGATTAAGTCTTGAGAAACTGAAGGACCAGAGAGAAGCAATGAAAGGGCTGTTATTTGCTTCGCAGTATTTTTCTTAAGTGAGCCATAGATGTTCAGTGCCTCCTCAAGAGGCGCAGGCGAGTGAAACCTCGAGAAGGGAAAAGGAGAACACTAGGAGTACTTTCTGAAAGAGAAAATCGTCAGGGCTTTCCTGTTCCCTGTGGAGAAGGTAGAGGGCAGCCGGATCCTTGTGAGAGGAACAAGGACGCAGCTTCTCCAAGGCCGGCAGTTCCGCGGGCCGTGCTGCCTTTGGCCCCGAGCCGCTCCTGCCTCCAGTGCTCGGGACAGGCGAACACAGCCCCTGCACACCCCAAAACCTTCCTGCAGGGTAAGGCTGTGCCTTTATCCTGCTGTTCAGATAACTAGCAAAAATAAAAACACCTCTGCAGCACCGCTCTTGAGGATGGAGAAAAAAAATGGCAGTCAGTAAATCACAGCTTTCCATTTGGAAAAAAATTACTTTCACAAGTCTAATCATTTTAACCCCATTTCTTTAAAGGCTGCAATTACACACTCATTTGTCCTTTCTGTCCCCTTCACCTTTTTAAATACATTTTGCCAGCACTAGTCAAGAACTGGGGCCTATGTAGAAACGACCAAACAAGTATATGGGTCAGAAAGCCAAGACTTCTCCTGTCACAAGACAGCGCTCAACAAAGCCCCGGTTTTGGAACTACTCTATCTTGATTTCCTTTGCCAATTCATCAAGTTGGCTGACATCAACTTTATTCCAGCATCTCAGAAGCTGAAAACCATTTAAAAACTAAGTGCAATCAGCATTTTTATTAGGCTATTCAGCTGTCTACGCCCCACAAGATAAACTAGTTGCATATGTAATAGCAGCAGGTAGAATAATAACGCACATGCACATTTCCAGTATTCATGCAGTGCATTCTTACTCACAACTCCAAGAGGAGGAAAATAATGAAAACCTAAACCATAGCTAAAGGTAAAAGGCATGAACAGCTGAAAGCCTTATCCAAAGATGTCCCAAGTGGTATAAACAGGCCCTATTCCTGTAATCAACAATAGCAGGGATTGTTGCAGTGGTCTTGGCAGAGCTTGATCTCTTGGTATAAACACTCCTGGTTTCACAGCTGCACCAACTTGAAAATTAAAACTGAATCAAGTCACAATGTTGTTTTCTCTTCCACCACAGGCTCAGAACAATAGTACTCATGGAAAGAAAAAATATTTGGACAAACCAGACTGGCAATTTAGACTGTTTCAGGATGGTTTCAAGTGTGTCTTTAGCTCAGGTAATAGCATTAAGTACTCCCCTGCTTCAGCTTCCCCTTCAAGTTCAACGCAACTCTGAATATGACTGCTTTCATGAACGGGCCTCAACACCAAGTTCTGCTAAGATTTCAGGCTCCTGCCTTTTTTAGCAAGTATTTCCTAAGTTGGCCTAGATTTCCCTCCCCTTCCACACTTCACTTTCAGTAACTATATGACTTGTACAAAAACCTGCTACAAAAATATGCCAGGTGCAAATTCCTTGTAAAACCCCACCACATGCCAATTTAGACAGTCATAGTAAATATATAGGGATTTTGTGAGTTAAGGTTTATCTGAAATCATCAGAGAACAAGTGCAGAATTGAGATCAGCTTTGTTACAGAAGCCACAGGGCTGGAAACGCTGCTGACCTCGTTGGAAGAGCTTCTTTAAGTAGCACTCTGGCTTACCCATTTCCAATCTATCCTGTGTCAAGGAGAACACTGACAGAAGGTGGGAGACGTGGAGGAAAATACTGTACATACAACACACGGCGATGGCACAATCCAAAACCTGTTTAATTACAGACACCACTGACTTTAGTGCGCTTCGTTTTTGTTCCTCAGCTCCTGTTAACTACACAGGACAGTGGGTCAAGAGAGGTCAGGTTTTCCCTCTTTCTTCAACGGAACACTTTCCTGTCACAAAGTTACTCTGAACATTTTGTGCATATTTCATAGCAAACATAAAAAGGATTACCAAACCAACTGGTCAGATTAATAAAATAATATCCTTAGTGGTGTATTACAAAAGAGATGTGCAAGAGTTCCTCCTAAATCAAACTACAATACTTAGCGTTAATGAAAATACTTGCATAAAGCACACTCTAATAATTTTGCCATTTTCCAGTTAAGACAGGTATCAGGAAACCTTAAGGCAAAACCCTTCTTTTTTCCACAACGCACACTCTTAACAGGTTCTCCCTAACATAACGCGCAAACAACAGCACATCATCAATTTAAAAAAATATTTAATGCTGCCAAAAAGTATAAAAATACAGTAAGAATGGCAGTACAAAACAAAATACTTCCTAATTTATTTCTTTTACATCTTTCTACATCAATACAGGCATTATAAAAACACAAGATGGCAAATTATTTTGTTTTGCAAAGTAGCACACGCTGCTGGTGGTCTTCATCCCCTCGGTGCAGTTTACGCTGTAAACAGATAACTGAGGTCTTCTTGGTACTTAACAGACCTCACTTTTTGTTCCCGAAGAGGGGGCTCATGTCTCGCTTTGCATGTCAATAATTTGCAGTTTATAGCTGCAGAATATTCACAAGTCTCGAAGGTTTAGGTGTCAGTCAGTCTCGGCCTGCGACATACAACCAAAAGAAAGTCACCGATTCAGTACAGAGTACGGGGATAAAAAACAACAAAAAAAAAAAGAACTAAGAACTGACAGCGGGTTTGCAGCTCACTGTCAACACCAAACAGCTTCTCATGTGTTCCCTGGAGCAACTACTGCCTCTGAGCAAGTACTCTTGGAAAGCTGTTGCTTTTCCAGAATGTATTTCCATGTTACAGTATAAGGCACATCCTTGCTGGAGAGTTTCAAGTCCAGCAAACCACTTCCTCACACATTTCACCACAAGTACTGCAGAAGTCTCCTTGGGCCTCAGTGGGACTATGGCAGGCTGCATCTCAAAACACGTTACCTCTCACAGCTCTGTAGGCCAATCCTACTACAGCAGCACAAAATTAACTGTTTCTAGGCAAAGATTTCCTGTAGTGAGAAAGACACCCCAGCACTGGACATTTTGTTCTTATGCAAGGTAAGGCTCTACTCCGAGACTCTGCAAAAAGAGACCTTGGTGTTCACAGCACCACACCCCCAAGCTACTACAGGTAAAATGTGTCTGAGTTCTGCAAGCACTACACTGATTCATAAAGCAGCTTTCCTCCACCAGTTATGACACATTGAAAGAGGGCTTCCAAGTATTTATCCTTCCAATTTAAATAAAGACTCAGACAGAGATGCAATTTTGAACACGTTTATTTCTTGTACATAAAAATGAAAGACTGACTTAAAACTTTGGGGGCAAACAAAAAGGCCCAGGAAGACTACTGTGTGTCACGTCACCTTTGCAAATACCGTCCTCTGGCTTAAGCCACTTGGCCCTGCAGAAGACTTCCTCTTTTGTCATTGTTAATTTAGTTTCTCGTGCAGTCCTCAAGTGTCTCAGGTTTTACTATAATGCCAAACAGCAAACTAAATAATTTGGTTTACATTCATTAAACATAAAGCTAACCAGGCTTTTTCACTGCCTGCATGATCCAGTCACACATACATGCATACACATTTACGCCTCTTCCCTTTTCAGGGGGACATAAACTGATGTCAGTAAACCATATTACTCGAGGTTTAACAGAATAAGCTACATTTCACTGGCAACATCTCACTTCCATAACAAATCCAGAGGTTTTTTCCAAATTGCTATTTCACACTGAATTAAATTATTTTACTTAATACATTTCAAGGAAAATACAGATGTACCGTCACTAAGTGGACTGTCCCTGCACCAAGAACACAAATAGGAAACCCAGAGGATTCATTCCAATTTTGCAAACCCCTTGCAGTGGAGGTCCAAATGTTTGCTAGGTATTTTTTCATGAAAACGTGTATGATTTGTACACAAGTGTTCATCTGAGAGTCAAACATTGTTTAATCAGAGATGCCCACTATGCATCCAATATTTTGACTGATGCATTTCCAGAGAAGAGGGGAAAAACCAACACAGTAACACTTTGAATTGAGCCCAACAACATTTTAGAAGTAGCATGGGACCAGCCAGCAGTTTGCCAGAAATCGGGGAGAGGGAGAGGAGAAGGGTCAGAAGGCATGTCCTTCAATTTCACCCTTTAAGCATTTCCTATGGTAGAGGTGACTGGGATCAACAGTTCTTCATTTTGGCCCATATTTGTTCCTATTTAACATCCAAGCTGTGCAAAACTGCTGCAAATTTAAATCCTCCAGAATAACAAAGTATCACAAGGGCTTAGTGTGCAGCAAGGAAAACAATCCTCCAGATTTTGGGTTTTAAGGATTAGTGATGGACCAGAAACAAGATTTTTATCCAAATTATTTCCTGGAATGTACAAAGAGACCAATCATTTGATTTTCCTTACTATTCTCATACTATCATGAGCAATTCACTGTTCAAAATAGTTTTGTCCAAGGCTTCTACTGGTTCATCCTTCTTAAATTTTTAACAGTTAAGACTCCCAAGGTACTTGCAATCACAGAACCAAACCAAACTTTTACAGAACAACTGCTGAATGTGCAAGTCCTGCTTTATTGCATCAAGAAGGTAACAGAGTGAGAGGTGATCTGAATTGGCTGCCCCCTGCCCTGCCCCACCCTGAACTGAGGAATGCTTACTCAGGATCAAGAAAACTGAAAAGCCAGAATTTAGAAGATGGAATCAGGAAAAAAATCAAGTGACAACTTGACAAGCTGCAGTTAGAGCTCAGAGCTCAGTGCCTGTAGGATACTGGTAGCCCAGGAAATCCTTCTCATGCCAAAAGAAGGGCAATAAATGACAGTGTGGTATCAGTCAAAGTTTTGCCTGCACTTTTTCCTTAGCTGCTTTTAAGTATCTAGAATAAAATCTGGAATATTTCTGTTACAAAAGCATTTAAATTACATTCCATGTATTTTTCCATAACCAAAATATCTTTATAAGGCACATACATTTACACCTACTATCAGTTATAGCTGATACTGAAAAACCTGTCCTCAATTAAAAGGAAAAATAAATGTTTTGACAGTCTTCTTGCTGGCTAAGTTACTGTGGTTGTAAAAATTGTGAAATGTCTTAAAATACATGAGCTGCCTGCCTGTGCTATGTCTCAGCAGTCAGCAAGTCATTTTGCTATTGGAGCTGCATGGTTGGTCAGCAATGCCGTGGAACAAATTGTCTTGTTCTACTGACGCACAACTTCCCGAATCCAGCACTCCATGAAATTACACTTGTTTTCCTCATCCGGACCCTTCGGCATTTGTTTGCTATACAAACAGCGTAGTCCAGAATAGTATCAGCTATTGTGAAATGAGAATTTTAAAGAGTAAACTGTACTTAGCTTTGTGTAGTAAATGTCAGAGTAATTGGACCCTATGCCTCATATGTGACTACCAAGCTTGGACGTACTGGAAAACTTCCAAGTCAATTCCTTTGAATAAGGAGCAAGTAATCGTCCAGCTCTTGAGTGTTTTTCATCAGTAAATCCAAGGAGAGCTTTACAAAATGGGGGAGGGGGGTGGAAGAAAATCCCCAAGACCCCATACCCAACAGAAAACAACCAAGCTTAGAAAACGGAAGGAGAAAACATAACTTCTCTGAAGTCACCCAATAAGGCAATGCTTGAATAAATAAAATTCCTGTTTCCAAGTACAATCCAATCCTACAAATTACTAGATCCCAGCTTGAACAACAAGCTACATTCAGCCATATACCATCTCTGTAGTCAAAGGTAATTTAAAGGGCAGAAAGTGGTTTGTGTTGAATTACTATTTAGAAAGTGTTACTGCCCAAGTAATGGAAAGGGAGTGCTCAATAATTTTAAAGGGGCTGTAGCACAGATATTCCCAAAATATTAGTCATCAAGTGTTTTACTAGCATGTCTCTAATACAGTGCTGGGGAACCTGAAAAGCAGTTCTAGACTTTGTGAAGCTACTAAAGTGGCTCATACAGCTGAAAGCACTGTGTATGGCAGAACACTACTAATACTTCTTTTCTATTAGAGCCACTCTTGGAAGTGCAACTACAGTTTCCTTTGATGTGTTTTCTACACCTATTACTGATGAATTAATTTTGTTCTTACTAGCAGTTAAAATCTATAGACACACAAAACATTGTGTTTTACATTTAATGGAATGTCAGAACTTGAACAATGTTGGCCTTCAAATAGTAGCTGAAGCCTGAATACATTAATCGACAGTATGACTTTCAGTGGGGACTAAGTTCTCAAAAGCCTTTAAAAAAAACCAAATTTCTAAGTCTTACTTAAATAATGAAAACTACAAAAAATAAATAAGGAATGCAAATTAACAGAGTAGAAATTGGCAAGTGCTTCATCAGACCCCTAGCTGCTCGTTTCAAACTGGAGAGTCAAATATGGGGAATGGTTGCACTATTCTTTTCATGCACAAATTATAATTACATTTAGTTCCAAAATTAAATTCTTTTGGTCAGAAATTTGTACAAACTGAGCTTTTAAAAGTACAGTGAACTACAAAAAGATTAAATATGCTATTATAAAATATATTTATCCTAGGTCGTAAGAATATAAAATGTTTACGTTCATGTCACTAGTACATTACACATTACACGTATTTAAGGATAACTTCTTTGCATTAATAATGTAAATGATACAACACTGTTTATTGCTTATGTCAGGCATGTAAATTTAAATCCAGACAGCCTTCAGTAGCTAAACCTCCACGGTTCAGAATTTGCTTAAGATCTGGTAGAACACCATTTTAAAAAGTGTATAAACAGTTGCAGCAAGTTTGTACCTGCTCATATTAAACAAAAACCATCAATTCTGTGGGGGGCAGCGGTTCATTTTTCTAAGTACCTGCAGTGGAAAGTCCTGAGATGTCGACACAAGATCAAGTTTATATCACTTCTCTATTGTATGTAACAGTCTGTACCCATTCCAGGAATAAGGAGTTTATGCTTAAAGTCACACCCCTACTCATTACCTTCCAGCAAAATTAGCTGTTGGAGCAGTCACACTTACTGTTCACTTACAAGGAATGTTCTTGAAAATACATTTTCCAGCAAGAATAAGCACCAACTAAAATCAGTGTACCAAACCCAATCTTAGTGAGAATAGGTTTCCAGTATAACCACCTTTTTCTTTTCCTTTCAGTCTCATTTAGCTTCTGCTTCATCTGCTGCAGCTTCTGTGCTGTGTTTGCTCTTCTATCCTCCCGCAGTCGTTTTCGGACAGAACTTAAACAGAAAAAAAGGTAAATCTTACACTGAAGAACAGGAAAAAAGGCTATTATAATATTAAGAACAAACCTCTTTCCAATGCTTCCAATAGTTAACCCACCAGTGGCATACGGCAGCAGTATATAAAATGCAAATCAAGCAATCTTAATGTTTTAACCACCCTGATATAGAAAGTTCCAGATAGTGAAGCCTCATGAATAAGTAAATGACAGATGTAAAGATGTACATGGTACTTCATCTACAAGTTTGACAGAGAACAGAATTAGTTCAATTATCTGAGCTGAGTCTTTCACCCTGTCTGTGGCCCATTTGGTGGCTGAGATGTTTTGCATGGAGGCTGCTTTTATACGCAATGCCAGGTAAGATATGCAAGTGTCACAGTATTTACACAGGTGCCTCCACTGCAGAGTTCACACCAGCCTCAATGATACACTGACTCCAACCCCTACTCACAGCTGCACGCAGGTTTTATAGTACTTATCTCAGGATGAGTAACCAGATCTTGATAAAGGACATGCAATAAACTCGAGTTCTGTGTGTTACACTAGCAGGACAACCTTGTAATTCTTGCCTCCAAAGTGCCCTCACAATCTCTAAGACAGCATAACTGACACAAAAACCAACTCTGATTGACTTCTAACACACAGCCACCACTCACACCCATACCCTCACTCCTGCTTGTGAGGGGCTCCTTCACACATCTATAGAATTGCTGTCATTCTCTCTCTCAAAACACTGATGAAGACACAGAAAGAAACTCATTGGGGCATTTTGTGAGCCACCTGCTATTTTGGAATTCCAGCCTATCTACACTGAACTGCTGTGTCCTGCCTCCGGCTGCAGCCCTTTGGGACAGACCCTGCCTCCTTCTCTGCACCACATGGCTCAGCTTGGCACAGCCCTGGCCCAGTTTCTGGATCTCTGGCTATGGATCAACATTTGGTGACTCACATGTGGGAAGACCCAAGTAGCACAGTGCCTGCCAGCTGAGGCATCAGCACTCCTAAGAGAAAGGCAAATTCACCTGACACGGCTCAACCACGGGAACCTACTCACAGCAGGTAGATGTAACATGAACGGAGGGTAATACATGGCTCCAGCGATACAGTTTAAACCACTAAACAGAAAGGGATATGTGATACAACCTTTGTGTTTCTGAGGAACCATGTATTTTTTGAAACATAAGTTAGCATTGTGTTTAAAAATCAGTATGAAATTATGCTGGACAATTTTAGGACCTCATTCACACTTCACAATGGAGTTCACTGACAATCTGTTAAGAAAATGCTTTCAAAGTGTGAGGTCTAGCTGCTTCAATTAGAGACATTTGCTTTTCTTCTCTTGACTTCTGAACAGCAAAACCATATCACAAGGACTCATTAAGGTGGTATTTTTAAAATCATTAACTAAGACAGTCAAATACCACCTGTCCTCCCTTGCTACTGCAGAAAGATCTTGAATGTGTTTTACAGTAAGAAAAGCAGACAGTAATTCAGCCTTTTGAGAGAGTGTATCTGCCTTTTAAAAGTTTCTTTATCTTGCCTACTTTTCAATGTTCCCATCTGTGATATCTTGAACTTTAGTGGACAGGTCAGTGTTTATTTTCTCCGTTTGATCTTTGTTCTCCAGGCCTATGCTGTTCCCATTGCACTTCTCCGTGGTTATTTTGGTTGGGTGTGGAGGAGACTGCTCGGAACTTGGTGCTTGGTCCTCCTTAGAGAGCTCCTTCCACCGTTTCTGAAAACAAGAAGAACATATTTCAAACATTCCCCTAACATTAAAGGGCTCCCTTGCCAAGATGTCTTCCAAAACAACAGTCACATAAATAGACTAAAGGAACTACCAGATCAAGAAAAAAAAAAAAACTGTTAGATGAAGAAATAAAGTTAGGTCAGAATGTGTCTTCTCCAACAACCACCAATGATCCTTTGTTCTATTCTTCTGGAATGGTACCACTGCGAAGGCATTAGGCCACTATCGTCAGGGTTTCTACTGTCCACAGCAGCTCCACAATTAGGAAGCTGTTTTATAAAATCCTGCACTGTCCAGCACTTCCCATCTCCCTCTACTTGCTACAGCCTTGTGCTGTGCTGTTACCTTTTATGGCTTCAAAATACAACAGGACCTTGTATACAAGAACTGCCTAAAAAGAGAGAACGGAGAAAATTTAACAAAGAGTTATCTATGCCAGAGTCATGGCCTACTATTTTACCTAGTGGCCCATTAGCCCAGAGATCTACTGCATCATAAAACAGTTACTCACCTTGTTTTGAGAAGTAATCTGAAATGAGATGGAAGAAAAGAAGAAATTGGAAGTAAAACTGTTTTTCTAGATCTCTGTCCTAATGGGTAACTGTCCTAATGAGAAATAGTCTAAAGGACTTGCTACAACAAAATTTCATGCAGAAAAGAACCCTAGAAAGTGCACACGAAGGAGAAGAATCAGCCCTAATAAACAGTCACTTCTTTTCTCACGCAAAGCAGCCATTGCCTGTAAAGACACAGAATATCTTGTTGGAAAAAAAATTAGTTACCTTTAAAAGTCTATGATAAGGTAGATGAACTGAAAATTGAATCTTTCCAAAACAACTAAGAGACTTCTGTCCATGGTTTCAAGACTGCTGGTCTTAACTAAATATCAAACTCAGAGAGTGATATAAAAAAACAGCTACTTATAAATGGACTGCTGGCAAAGTGAGTTTTAACAATGAACCAACTCCTCCACTGCAAGTGGAAGTTGTGTTTGCACGGTTTACTGACTTCCAAAATCCAAAGAGATGTCAGAGATGAACATTCGGCTAATGTTAAATTAGAGAGGCATTCAATAACTTCAGGCCTTCTCCATCATTAGCAGAGAGAAGTGAATACCCCTCACACTCTGAAGAGTACTACCGTTCCTTATGGAATAAAAATTACCTAGCTGACCTTGAAAGGAGAAATATGCTTTTTAAGTACTGCCAATTGATTTTCTGCACATAATGCTGAGGCCTAAAGAGAGAAGCACCAGGACAAATGCTGCACTGCAGGAAACACTGATTTAAGAAAGATCATCTGAACAATCATAACCAGAAAAAGAGAACAAATGAGAAATGTGCCTTCCTAGGCATTCTCTTACTACGAATAAATAACACACTTGAATGCGACAAGCAGTATTCTGAGTTGACAATGCTCCCTCATATCCAGAAGTAAGAAATCCTGTGATCTAGATGGGTAAGTGTGGGAACCAGAGCTGCTCAGTTTGGAGCATGACTTTCAAAAAAAGCAAAGCAGAAAAATATTACTGGACACAAAACCTCATACCACCAGAAACAGCTTCCAGAAAACGAAGAGACTAAACTGCTCTTAGTACTAGGATGGATCATGAAGTCTTCTAGACATATGGCACAGGTATCAGATCAGCAGCACACTATCTAGGTGTTGACTAGCAGTTGTGTAAAAGTATATCTTTATTTACACAGCAAGTCAAGAAACATTTGTTAAAGGGAAGAATCAGACCACTACAGGTACCACAAAGAAAGGAAATGTGGTTTAGCTTATCTGCTCTATTTGTGATTTTAAGAAATCAACAAAATAAAAAATCCCTAGCGTATGAAAGCAGAATTAAATGTGTTTCAAAGCCTCTCCTCCCAGTTCTCCCTCCTGCCTAGCCCCAGCCACTTAACATAGCTGTAAGCTGTTATATCTGCAAGCCACACAGTGAGATTTGGTAATCTCTTTGCACCCAAAATCATTATATTTGGCTAGATTGTACTAATTTGTACTGTACTTGTCCTGTAACACAGATTTTAAAGGCTATGAAGAAACAAGGCAACTTTACCAATAAATATTATCTGTAGCATCAGGCAACTTATCTGCTAGGAAAATAGCAAAGAACAAGAAATTCTAAAAAAGATCCTTGCTATCTTTAAAGTGATACTGGCATTACTTTCCCTTTTTAGTATTGAAAATATCAGTTGAACCTTTTTTTTTAAAAACATTTGGACAGACAAATTATATTTTATCCAAGAGGAGACATATACGCAGGGTTAAAAGTTTAGTTTGATAGAAGGCACTGAACAGATACCCTCTGATATCTCCTAGGCATCTACTGGAAAAGGCTAACTATTTAAATCCCACAAAATTACATGTTTTAAAATAATCTGGACCTTATTTTTCACTACTGTTGCAATCTGCTGTTCAAATACATGGAAATAAACATTTACCTGTATAGTTGAATCTCCCATTATAAATTTTGCTCCTTCTATTACAGCCATATATGAAAATCTTAGTTGATCAGGAGTCTGAATAAGTCCCATTCGATATTTTCTCATATCCAGTAATACCTTCTTAATATCTACAGAAAATGGGTCTTTCTTCTCCATCTGTAAAGCAAGTTACATTGAAACTGTCAATGGTATATAAAAAATAATTACAAGTAAAAATTAGTCATAAAATTAAACCTAAAAAGTAATTTCTCCATATTATGCTTCTATTAGTTATATAGAAGATTAACATCTCAAATGATTTGTAATTTGCATTTGAAGGAAAAATGCAAACTGTCTAATGAAAACTTACTATGAACAAATCATTATTTGTATTGAACAAATAAATTAGTACCCTAATATTAAGTCTTAAAATTAAGACATTTAGATATTCTCGATTATATTCAGGCTTGTATTTGGACTTTGAACTAGGACTGTAAGAATCAGAGCTCTAAAGTAATTTATTTCCTGCTTCCGAATAGAACAGCAATTCAGACTGACTGACGATAGCAGAAGTTTCCTTATTTAAAGCAGAACCCCTAACCCAAGCAATGCACACACTCGTCACCACATCACACTCACTGGGTGCTTTTGAAGTACACTTGCATCAAAATATACCCCTATGTTTTTCAAAATGCTTAAAACCAAGGAAAAACTGAAGTAAAAAACAAAAAACAAAAAACAAAAAAGTAAGTTGAGAGGATCTAACCAAACCAGAAAATGTGTCTCTTGTAATTTAACTGAAATCCTATTTCATTTAAACCTCTGCTGTCCTTTTCACTATTACCAAGCACAAAGAGAAAGCTCTGTGCCTGGACTTCTAAGTCCAACAAATTTTAAATTGATTTTAAATACTATTTAACATTCAAGGTTCACTCATGTCATGAGCAATTATAGATGATGCAGTTCACTAAGTAAGCAAAAAAATCTATACAAACATCTGGCACTGGAACTGTCTACCAAGCCCCACTGCCCAGAGGGCTGCACAGCAAGGGAAATTCTGCACCACCCACAATTACACACTGCAGGAGAATCAGGGGCATGCCTGAGTTCTCATTCTAGTTAAGATAACAATTTTTCTTCATCCTTAAGAAAAGGGGTCTGGACAAAAAGACTTACAGACTCAATCATCTCAATATATATTTGCAAACTTTTTTCATATTAAAAAAAAACCAACCGATATTCAACCTTTTCTAAGCACATCTTGCGTAAAAGGAAAAGAATGTTTACAATTTATTTTCCAGGAAGGTTTGAGAATATATCATGTACTTCAAGATGGATTTGTAAATGCAGTTCAAGAGCTGTGTTTTTGCCATCAAAATATGTGAAAAAAAAAAAAAAGCATGATGTCTTAAGTTTCCACTGGAATGTCATTAACTCCAATGCTTTTAAAGCCTTCTAACCAAAAAGCCCATATTGGGAAGATTGGCAGGGTGTTAGGAGAAGGAAAGGGGTGACAGAAAATGAGCAAACACTTACCAGAACAAGACAAGTATCTACTAATGAAAATGTGCCAGAACGTCCTATTCCCGCACTGCAGTGAACTACTGCAGGTCCGTGTTCGGGACTCAGTGAACCAGATTCTCTGACTTTAAACAGGAAGTTCAGGAATGAAGCTGGGGATTCAGGAACTCCAAAGTCTGGCCATGTAGTATAATGAAAATGAGAGATCATCCTGGACTCACCACTCTAGAAGTGAAAACAAATAAACACTAGAACTAGAAAGCATTCCTCTTTGGCTCAGCGCACATTTCCCCAATCTCAATCAACAGCTATTTTCTATTTTAAACCTCCCATTTAGACAAACAACCCAGTAACTTGCTTCAAGACGGATGGCAACCAAGAGTGCAGGCTGAAGCAGTTTTATCTGAGTTCGTAATTTACTTCTTTGCAATTATTACCACATGCCTTTTTTTTTCTTCTTCTCAAACTTCCAATATTATGTTTGGTTTGCTTTACTACTTACTCCCAAATATCCTTCTTTGTCTACCAATAATGCAGTTTGATGGCTGACAGCAGTTACTAGACAGTTAGAATTAACATGACTAAAAAAACCCATGTCAGCATTGTACACACTCTGCACTCTTGCTCAGAGCAAGTTTTAATGCCAAGAGGTATTACATCTCCTTTATACTAACCACATTACTGAGAGGAGCAGGAAGCGTTCCTTCCTGGAAAAGGCCTATAAAAACCCAAACAGCAGGATGTCTAGCAAGACTTCGGCTGGACATATTTTATCTTTTTTAAGTAAAAAAGGAGGATTCCAAAATCATACAGCTGCTTTAGAACCACTCTAACAGAGTTCCTCTCCTAACACGACCAACTAAGTGCAAGTACTGAAATGACAGCAAGAGTATGTATATAAAATTTTGATCATATTTTTATGGAACTCACTTCAGACCTGTTTTTAAATGCTACTCCTTGCCATGGTGATTCTGAGACAAAATGATCACTGATTTCAGCTCAGGAATTTTAGAAATGTTTTTACCCTCCCTCCATTACATCCAATTTTCCACATAGACTGAAACCTACATAAACCTTGGCAAAGTCTGAACACAAAAAGATTTAAAATACCAACATGTTCCAGAAAAGCTATTTTTCTTCTTCAGCAACAGTAAAATATATCCATGAAATTAAACTAAATTCTACTGTTCTTTATCTGCCCAGTCTCTTTCTACTTCTTATAAGAGACAACTTAAGAAATTCCTTTGTGAAACTAAAATAATCCATTTCATGGTTTCCGCAGTAACAAAAAAAACTCTCCCAATTTGTCTTTTGACTTCAATGCCCGATACTGCAAGACTGCCAATACTTTCACAGAAAACAGCGGATATTAACATGACTCCAGTCACTCTCAAATGCACAGTTATCTTCCAGAAATATTTTGTCTTTTGGCTAGGTGCTCAACAAAGACAACAAAGTGCGATCTATGATACCGAGAAAACGAGTTTGCGTTAAGACTTCATAGGGGAAAAAAAAGAGTATCAGGCCCTAAATTGTATAAATATACTGGGACTTCCCTTTGTCTGGAGCAAAGCATTAAAGAGTTTGTATTTTCTCTCCTACTGCTCTTCTGTACCTAGTTTTTCAAGTAGCAAGTTAACTCACTAATCAACGGAAATGACCTGTTTGATTAAAAATCATGAAGGAGATATATTTTTCATAAGAGATCTGGAAATAACAAGCAATTTCCTCTATTTCTAAGAAAAATAATTCACCACTTTAGAAACAAAATTAAGAAGAAAACTGGAAAGGTGAGCTAAATGCACATGCTAAGTAAAGGTTATAGTTGCTTCTTGCGAATCTAGACAGCCTTTGTAGGTGGTGATTGATACTCCCTGCTTCAAGACTCTGAAAGAGCATTCCAGATGAAAGCATCCCTTATACCTCAAGAAGGCAAAAATGCCCTTTTTTGTCATTTGATCTTTGTCACCTCAAAAAAGGTGACCTGTGGAGTTTGTTTGTGTGGGCTTTTGTTTGGTTAGGGGGTTCTTTTGTGCAGGTTTTTTACCCCAGTCCCATCCCATAACAGGCACTGGCATCCTCTTCCTAAAAAAGAAAAACAAAGTATGGCTAAGTGTCATCCTACTTATACACTAATCTGAAATGGTTATTTCTAAAAGAGAGATGAAACAGTACTGTTGTACATCACTCTGCCCTAACCCCTAGAATTACATTTTTCCTTCCTTTCTTGTATGAAGGCTTTATCCATCCCATGATTTTCCAACCCTTCATCTCATTATAAAAATACCTAGTCTCTTCAACTCCCTACAAGAGTCCCATTGCGATGCACTGGAACCAGCTGGTCATCTTTGAATTTGCAGTCTCTAATCCTACAGCCAAATCCCTTATGAGTATTTCAAACCTCCCACATTGCTCTCTTAAACAGAATGGCTCTTTCAAGTGGTGCTTGGCAGTCAAGCTGTACAGCTGAAACATTGCCTTTGTGTGGATCTGTACCACCCTTTCTTAACTCCCAGTCACCGAGCCATGCAGCACTTACATGAAGTGACGTGGGACTGTTACGAGAAGAGGTTTGGCTTTTTGATTCACAACTGCTGATGGACAAAAATTCAAATTTAAATAACTAATTTAATTTGAAGTGTTACCAGGAAACTAGCTCATCTTTTAAAATAAAAACCTCTGGACTTCAAGACTCAGGTAACAATATAAAATTTTATATGTTATACACAAGGAACATATTTCTGCATGGTAACTGAAAACCAGCTTGTTCTATGGTAACCATAACACAATCTTCCAAGATTTATTCCCTAAGACTAGCTACTAAAATAAAAAAATCCTTGAATAATCACGGGACAACACTTGACTATATTGGTTTTTATTAAATACTCAAAGCATTCTAGTGGCAGTTCTAGGAACTACTGGGATAAGCTTTCCATAAATAACCAAGATAGCTAAAACTGATAAACTTGTAACGCTACCACCACACTGCACAGCTCTGCACTGACTGCTGGAAACACCAACCGCATCCTCAAAGGATGATCAAAGCACAAGCTCCAAGTTACAAGCAGAGATCCACATGAGGACTTGAGCAGAAAATGAATATGCCATTAGATCGGCTTCCAGCAAAACAAGCCTTGCCAAAACCTTTTTACAGTGACTATCCAATCACTCAAAACAAAAAGGTGCAAAAATCTTAGAGTAACTTCAGGTTGCTCAGTCACCTGAGAGTATGAAAATGAATAGAACACTACCCAAATGCTCAAAGGTTAAGTCGGTGCCTTCAAGTAAAACAGGGGAAGACAAAAAAAATGCTGGTCTGTCAAGTTTCACACACTCCTTATAAAAGCCTTCATTTCATAATCCAAGTGCTACTGAAATGGTCAAATATATGAAGACATAACACATCTACAACCCTTCAGTGGTCCCGTGTTTAATGAACACACCTTAAGTTCATTAACAATTAATTTGATCATGTAAAAATGACAATGCATGCTGTAATGGCAATATTCTACACAATGGAATTCAAAATCATAAATCAACTTCTACCAGAGCCTCCTCTATTTGCTCACTCATGATGGCCAAAATGTTTTTCTAAATTTAAATAAAAATGGCCCTGAGGATAAGGGGACTAAATAATCATCACAAACATTCTGGTTCATCCACAGGATCAGCAGTGAGGGCCACTAAGCAGTCTTGCATTACCTTAATCTGACAGTCACAGCCACACAGAAGCTTGGTACGAAGTTGAGAATTCATTTTACTAATGGGGTTTGCCAAATATTTCCTATTTGTGGAGGACTCAAGATTCCACTTGGGATTTAATAATGGTCCTTACTCTGAAGTATCACACCACACTGAATTCAGTGTCACACTAAAATTAGTTCATTTCACCTAGTCCTTTCTCCCCCAACAAGTATTTTCTTTGCAAACCTCTCCTTCTACTACTGTATTCTTACTTCCAGAAACTCAGTCTGAGATACATTCAGAAAGGTGCCTTTTGCAATTTCAAATTCCACTGGCTCCATTTCCTCACCTAAGCAATCTCTGTTTTCCCTGAAGATCTTGCCCTCACTCAGCTCGTCTGAATTCCTCAGTACCTGAGTAGTAGTTTTGCTTACAAGCATTCATTATGTGCCACACTGTATCTTTCTCAGGATATCGGGGTTGCCACACCAGAAATCACTGAAACAAAATTTTCTTTCTCTGAAGACCCAGGCATAAAGTTGTGACATGATTGGAAAAAAAAAGGCTAAAAGCAACAATAAAGAATAATATAAAAATACATATTCAACACAAGATGGAGTCTTTCACAAGTTAAATGTCAAGATCTAACAATTTTCCTGCAACATCATCACAAAACTTAGCAAACCCATCCAACAGAATGTTATTTTATAGACTTAACAAAAGGCTCTCATACTTCTGACTATCACTTCTCCAATAAGCTGAGAGACTTTGCTTCAAATCACAGCCATGCAACAGCTTCACACATAAATGATTACAAAATTCTAACACGAGCACAGTTGTCTTCCTTCCACCCTTATTTTCCAACAGAGGCACTGGTTGGTGGAAACCTTCACAGTAAGTGTCTCTTAAGGGAGAGCTCTGAACCTGAGCTATTACAGTAGAAAGCAGCACTCAACTTTCAGAAGAGCCGACAATTGACACCAACAAACCCATGGAGGATATACAATGAATCATGGTGGAAAAGCAGCTTTAAATGCCTGTATTCCAAAATGCACAATGGTTCAGGCAAAAAACCAAGGAAATTCTAAAATAATCACCAGCAAAACAAAGAACATTAGGAATCTTTTCAACAGTTTTGGAAAGATACCAATAAACACCATTTTCTCTCCAAAGCTTTACTGCACTGTGCTAGCCCCAAGAACAAAACCAAATTTTTTCCTAGAACAGATATTAAAAAAATCAAACCAACAAATGCCTTCATCTAATCCTGAAAAAGAACAGCCCCCAACCCACCTGTATTTTTAATATTTAACAAGAGCAACAACAAAACCAACCAAATATTCAGAGGTTGTTTCATAGGTAACAACATAAACAAACATGTTACTCTTCATACACCCGTATTTTGTTTTGCTGCAGTAAGACAAATTTACTTGAGCTCAGAATGCCTGTATTATGAAGCCAACTTTGGTTCTCTCTGTTTTCAAGGAAATGCTAAATTTTAAGTATTCTTGACATTCAGAGTATATTTTCTTCATGAGTCATCCTATATTCCAGGCATTGAGTGGCTAAATGTCTTACACTCTGCCTCCACCAAAGGCCCCTCCATAATAACTTACATAAACACAGTTAAGCTCATATTTCAAGTTACTGTGAATACTTAGTTCCCGCAAGTTTTATGGTATAATTATCAAATTCTTACAAAAGGCTGCATATAACATTGACAGTGTTAGTCTAGAAACTATGCAGGTTTTTTTACTTGAGTAACCAAGTATGTTCTGCTTCTTCTAGTGATTTTATATAAAAATTATGCTTTGGAGTTAATATTCATGAAGCCTTACCAGAGTGCTAGAGACATAAAATAAAAATTCACTGCAGAAAGACTGGTGAGTATTTGTGAAACTGCTTTATATGACACACAAGAAACTCTGTACAGTGCTGACAGGCCTGCAGTGCTGGTCCAAAACAAATCCAAAAATTTAAGTGCTCAGTAGCTACAACTCAAAAGTCACTATGGTATACATTGTGCTGTTCCTTGAGGCATTTCTGCATTTTCCAGTTAATGTTATGTTCAAACATACACATGTAAAGAAAATGGCATCTTTTGAAAATAGGAAGTTTAAAAGTAAGGGGCAACATCAGCCGAACAATTCCACGAAGAAGCCTTTTGGTAGTTAGGAAAACTTGCCTCAGCTTCCCAAAAGGAAGAATTGTTCTTTCTCAAGCACTAGCTTACCACCATTACTTCTCTTTCTTTTGCCTTTGCTGTCAATGAACTACTAAAGAGAAATTCTTCAGGTCAGCAGGACAATATTTCATAAAGCTCTTCTAACATGGAGAAGACCAAGGAACAACATGCCAAGCTTTATGATGTGGTTCTCATGAGGGAGGTTCTGAATTAACGAATATTATCTCAGAATACCATCAATAGATACCATAAATTCCAGTATTTAGGAACAAATATATCAATAGTTGTATAAAACAACATGCAGAACATCATCTTCAAGCTTTCCTTTCCCAAATTCTCTGACAATCTTGAAAACTTGCCATGCTAGCACTTTCAATTAATATAAGGCAAGATTTATAGGGAGAGAGAATATCTTACAAGACATAGCTGGAACAAACAGACAAGCTCTTCAATCCTGTCTTCCACTGAAACAGAAGCAGCAAATTCCAACCCAAGCTCAGGCCAGGAACAATTTTTTTGAGCTTAACTTGGTTAAAATGTCAAAGTGCTTAATTTTTTAAGAAAAAAGGATGGTTGGTCCTGTGGAGTAAAAGGGGAGGTAAGCAAGAGGAGATAAAGTTACCGACCTACAGGTGGTAATCACCAGTCCCCCCAAAAATTTAAGACAGCTGGACTAAATTACATGGAAAATTCAAGTTCCGCTTAAAAAATCAGTAATTACTCAGTCAGGTTTCTGCTATTCAAAGGAAATCAGAATTTTCCACTCCTGAGTTCCTCCCTTTAGGTTAATTCTTACAGCTCCCCTTAAAATCACCCCTGCCATCATTTAGAATTCAGCACGTTAAGGTACTGCCAAATGGAAAATACAAGTATACAAAAGCCAAAGATGTTATCTCTCTTAATGTATACATTGAGGTCTAATTCACTTGCTTATTTCCACACAAACATCTTCAACATTCTCAGAAGCAAAGTGCATTAAAATTTCCAGTGCAAAAGCTCAATCAAACCTGAAGTGACATCATGCTAAGTGGTTCTCATGATACACTTAAGCCCCTGAATAGGAGCTGTACAGACTGAGAAAAGCTTACGTTGACATTTTCTAATTGCAGTAGATGCACTGTGTAATAGGATTTGACGTCTTCAGACACTAGCCTCACACGGAAACCTGTTTCACTGAATGTCATAACTTCCTCTTCTTTTGTTGGCCAGTATTGTGCACACTTCACCTAATGGATTTTTTTTTAAAGAGAAAGAAAAAGAAGAAAAAAAAAAGAAAAACCTTGTTAAATATCCTAGTATCTTGGGCTTTGCATGTGCAGGTTCTGAGATCACACTGTTCAATACAGCAGACTCAAGTACCTGCTCCCACTTTGAGGAATTCGTACAGTCCATAATGTTTACAGTCAAGTTACTACAACTGTTTCAGTGGCTATTATGCATTCCAGCTTTATGTGTTTATGCTTTCTTTCATCACATGTCTAACATGTTTTGAGATACATCTTAAGCCTTCTCCTTCCCTCCCCTCTAGTTCTCTACAGGGAACTGAGATCTCTGCTCAGCTACTTCAGCATTTTCCCCCTTTGTTTCTGACTTGCACACCTGCACATTTACAGAACTCATTTCTAACCCAGTTCTATCTAGGCTTGCTGAATACTGGAAGGTTCTAGTGAAACAAAAAGAATGAACTAACAAACCAATGCAAAACTATTCTTTGTCTTGTATTTCTCATGCTCTGAACTCAAACTTTCTGTAGGAAAATTTTTGCACAAGGAAATAGGTGACTTTTTAACACACCAGACAAATTTATTTCACTAATCTGCACTGAATAAAAAACAAAAACCTCAAATGACATGCATTTGTAACGAAAATCTGCAATGCTTTTAGGTTCAGTAGTAGAAAAACTACACCATAACAGAAGATGTGTGTATTCTGCACGTATGCCACTGGCTTTAAAGAAGCAAAATTAACTAGATCAATTCGACAGTTCTTGGGCAGCAGTCTGCCTTCATTGTTACAGCTAACATCTCTATATAACAAATACACTATTCTGTTACATTTAGAAGAATTAATCTAAAGATACTTGTTTTCCTACCTTCCATTTTGTCCTAGGAACACCTTACACTGCCTCTACTCCTCACCATTTATTTCTATCTGTACATTCTCCTTTCTCAGAATGTTACTTTCACCTTCCTGAATGTATGTTTTTTAGATACTATTTTCACCAAACTGAACTGTATGTCCTAGCTCCCTCACCTCACTGTTATGTTAAATACACATTATACTGCACACCAGTGAGAATGTTCGTTAGTTCTTCTAACATAACAATCAAACATTGTTCAACTGCACTAAAACTGTGTGGCTTATTTTACAACTTTAGGCCTAATGTCACTTACCGATTCTTTTTCAACAATCCTGTTCAGCATGACAACTGCTTTGGTTTGTTGTTGCCATACCATTAGCCAAAAATGACAACATGTATTAGGTAGGGGACCCTGTGTAGTAAAGAATACAAAAATAGGCATGAGAATGTATAGGCAAAGCAGTGTTTGAGCATAGTTAACAGTTCACTGTGGGAAACAGGAAAAAGTCTTCCTCTTAAGTTTAAACAAATTATTAATAGAATGATAGGGCAGGCAACAAAGTAGCCACACTGCACAGATCATTCCAGGACTTAAAAGGGCTGTGGGTTTTTTAAGGAAAAAAAAAATCAAACAAAACCGAACAACAAAACAGTAAGAACTCGGGGAAGGGATACTTTGGTTTAAGCATCAATACTATTGTGCTGTTAGAAGAAAAGCTCCTGCAGGCATGCTCAGAAGGTACAAGAT
Organism: Callaeas wilsoni; assembly: GCA_013398955.1. Taxonomy (NCBI): domain Eukaryota; kingdom Metazoa; phylum Chordata; class Aves; order Passeriformes; family Callaeidae; genus Callaeas; species Callaeas wilsoni. The sequence goes on from VWPU01010761.1 coordinate 46,372, forward strand.
GGTATAAAGGGTAGAAGTATTGTTGCAACCTCTTTACAAAAGAACAGAAGAAAAGAGTAAGACATATTTGAGAAGCTTCACATGCAGTAAATTACTCATACTTCAATGTCCACTTTAGCTTTTCTTAAAACATAAAATAATCTGTTCGCAACTACATCACACTGGCAGTTAATATGAGACACTTGTAATTCATGGAGACAAGAAACCACCCAATTACAAATTACAACCGTACAAATCCCCCACCCTAGATTCTCAATCCCTGTAATAACCCAGTAATTGTACTACCTACCTGTGTTAAAATATAATATCTCTGGGCTTCTTCTATGACCACTAGGCTGGCATTGATATAGTCATTCTCAGTGTTCTGGAGTTTTACACGACTGTGATCATCTAAAATTCAAAGAAAATTAAGAATTAATGATGCATCCATCTCAATGAATACTCACTCTCTAACAGGCAAGTTTAGGTCTGACAAGCAACTAGAACTAAATTCTGCAGTATGACCCAAACAGTAAACTACAAATATAAGTGCAACTAATTTCTCACATAGCTTTGATAATTGTCCTGTTCTCCCCACAGCATTCCATCAGAGTAATTTCAGGCAGCTATGAATACAAGCTGCTCAGAAAACTGGAATACTTATTTTTCTTTTAAAAAACCCAACTAAACAAAATAACCCTTCCAAATGTGCCTAAAGGTTCTCACAGTCATCCCTCAACAGTTGCATTTCCTTAATACAACAGCACCATAACTCACAACAGACAACACTGTCCTATCACACCAGATCACTCCACTGCATGATTTCCTAACTTCAAAATTCCAAGATTTTTAGTGAACTGAAGTTTCAAAGGTTGACGTAGAATCATAACTAAAAAAAAACCAACAAAATCTACTTGCAGTAATTCAAGCCAGGCTTTCATTACTTTAATTTTCCCTGTAAGCCATTGTCTAATATTATACAACATAAAAATACTAAAAAGGCACGTGCAAAACCAAAAATATTCAAATTGTCCAATTAAATGAAGTCTAATCTAACTACATGGTTTCATCTCAAAATTACACAAGCAACACTACTTATGGCAGAGGCAAGCAAAGGACTCTGTCTAAAATTCTACCATTAATATGAGAAAGATTATCATACTGTCAAACTAAAAAACTGCATAATAAAAAGTCATTGTGGTTGTTCCTAGAATCTTTAAGTATCTGGTTTATAAACCTCTAGGACACATTTAGGTAATCAGACTTGCTCGTAGTAAGTAATCCTTCAGACATTTACTAGTCACTGTATTAAATAAACAGCACTTTCAGTTTAAAATTTGTACACAACTACATGCCAGAAAATGAGATTCAACTGACTGTAAACCTTCTGAAGCTCAAAACCTAGCAGACTAAGAAGAGTAAATAAAAAACAGCAAACTAAAATTAATTTAAGAAACTTCAACATATTTCAGGAAGAGATGGAAGAGATTCCATAAGGAGACTGACAGCAAAGTGAATTCCGATGTAATACCAGTTTTTAAAACTAAATTCACCTAGTCTAACCCACAAAACTCAATCAGGGCCCAGACCGCTGTTAAAATGCCAGCCCACCCATCCTTGCACCAAAAGGCTCACTTCCTTTAGACAAACCTTTGGGAAACACACAAAGCCATGAGCTTTGACATTAGCAACTACCAAGAATCAAATTCGGCACAAGGGCAATTGCTGAACTCACAGCCAGCCTGTACAGCACAAGGCTTATCTCAGAAAAACATAAATATAAACCTGGACAGGCTAAAAGCTGACAGCAATCAAAAACCAGTTACTGAATTAGACTCTTGTTCTACAGACTGCTTGTATGATTTAATATGAATACTTTCCATGTGTTTGGAAACCTGGGAAAAGTACATTTACTAGGTCTTGATCTGCCTTTACATTCTCCCTCATCTATCTGCTATTGGCAACTGCCAAAGATGATCTTGCTGGATTTAAGTAAAGAAGTAAAGTAGAACTGTTTTGCTGTTGCCGAAGCACTCAAATTTGGGGTTGTTGCCCTATCTCCCTTAGCTCCTAGCTTTTATATGCAGTCACATATGCACACGCAGAGAACAAAAATATGCTGAAAATTTATTTTTTATATAAAAGCATAAGAAATATACTGGATTAGTCTGTTTTCATTAGCATTCCAGTTGTAAGGCAACACCTTCTTGACTTTCAGGAGTCTTAAAAGATTTATGATACCCCTGTGTGAAGAAAAAAAATATTATCAAAGCCAAGACACAGCAAAATTAAGACACGTGCATTTTAAAGTAAAATCCATCTTTTTGTATTATTTTGCCAGGATAGGAAAGCATTACTTTTTCCTTTCATGTATCACTTTATCTGAAATGTTTCTACTGGAAAGAAACCAAGACCTCTGTAAATATTACATGTCATTTGCCAACAGGAAAAACTTAAGATCTTGTTATAGTAAATCACACATACCGGTACCAGTGTTCTCGGAAAGGTGACGCAAGCAAGCACTGTTAACAGTTTAATCACCCAGCAGCAGCTGCTGTACTGCTGCCAGGGGCAGATAACTGCAGCCTCTAAGGAGGTTTTGTACTTTAATCCTTACATTCTCAGCTTCATTTTCTCCATTCTTATAAATTGTGCTTTTTAAACATGACAAAAAAAAGTTCTGTAAGTTGTTTTTTTTTAAGTCCCTTTAACAACTAATTCTATGCACAGACAGCCTCCCTCTCCCTCCCCAGCTAAAACAGAGGAGATCCTGCAAGTACTCTGGCATACAGTCCGCAGGACAAAGAAAGCCACTAGAATATATTGACTTCCCTTCTTCCAAGGGATGAGGTTCTTAAAGGACACAATGACCTAGAAACCTCATTCAAACACTGGCTTGCTCTTCTGAATTAACTGAAGCAAGCCAACTTTTGACAGTGAGTTAGCTGTAATGTATTTCCCGTATGTATATAATTTCCAGTTACAAAGTACTTAAGATTTATATGAATGATAAACCTATCTTCAAGATAAGATTTATCTTACGTGTTGCCATGCCCACAGCAGCTAAAATACAGTACTCGTTTTCTGAAGTGCTAATTCCCCTAATTCAACAAACTATGCAGCCTGAAAAGGAAGGGGAAATATTAAAAATTATTCTCATTCTGGCTCCTGCACTGAGAAAAAACACTCCCAGAACGACCCTGTCTGAGATAAGCAAACTCTGATTATCCATTTCCAGTGAAACCCTGTCCCACTGACAACACTTGCCATGCCTCAAATAATGCCACGACTTCACATAGCCCATCAATCTGCTCACTCCCTGCTTAACAGAAAATGACAGGTCCAGTTAAAATCGAGATGCAAAACGTTTGGCATTTTACATCACACAGTTCTTGCAGTTGGTTAATGAAAGGTTTTCATTAGAAAACAACTGTGTTTCTAGAACACTGTGTAACTTCAAAATTATCTTTTATCCAAGAGATATCTCTGGTCCCCCAAATACAGAGCTATTAACAATAGAGGAGGGACAAATGCTACTTAGTGGATTAAAGAAAGTCATAAATAAAACATGCAGCCACAAGCCATTCCAGTGACCCTGCCTGACCCTTTCCCTCCTACCAACAAATCCCCTCCATTTTATTAATGTAAATCTAGTCTATCTGAGCTGCTAAATTATTCAAATTGCAATACTCTGTCACTAGACTTACAGTCTCAAGTTTCAGAGGTGGCCTAAGGCAAAGGAAAGGCAAAATGTCTTTTCCTCACCACCCTGTCACTAGTTGTTCACAATGAATGCGATACTATCAGTCATGGCCTAGCTCACGATGGAAATGTATTCACACCGAAATATATGTGTTACTACTGCACAGCATCCTTACACTTGTAAGCAGGACCACGGAAAAAAAATCTTAAGACATATTAGATCAGCATGTGCTATAAAATTCTCTTCTGCCCAACCCCAAAGGAAGAAGTATCTCCAAACTCAACGTTTCACGTGGTAAGATGTTTCAGAGAATCATTAGATAATGTCATAAAAATCATCAATGTCAGCTTCTAATATGGACAAGAAATGCAGCAGGCTTATTTTGGGCTGAACATCTCCCTGTTCTCAGCACATACACTTGAAGCACAGGACAGAAAGGGAACATTCCTGCAAAGATAATTAATCAGCACCATGTGTAAAACCATTCAAATTGGCTCCAACTCTGTTCCCTGTAAAGCACAATACCCTTCACGTTCCTCTCCTGTACTCTATGCCAACTCTAAGCCTATGGTCAAAGATCTGACACAATCTACTCAAGGCCACAGGAAGAAAACATGAGAAATCACTACCATGCAAGATCTTCCAAAAGCAACATGATCTATCAGCAAAAATGCTCAGATGACCCAGGTTCTTGAGCCACACACCATATTACATAGGAAGGCTGAAGAGAAAACTCTGTAAACCCCCACCTACCCTTCAAAAGCAAAAGGCAAAAAAAAAAAAAAAAAAGCTGCCAATTTTGCTGAGGGGATTTCCTTCTTGCCTGTAAATCTGTGAACTCAGCTCTAAAGGTGTTTACAGTCAATCTGAGACACTAGACTCCTCTGATAACAACTAAGGATAAGATTTAGAAGGAAAGTTAATTAAAGAAATCTTCAGAGTTTCATTAAAATTATTAATAAAGAATAACAACCTCAGAAGTTACTTTCCTCTGTTAACATCTTCTGAGAAATGGTTTCATCTGTCCGGAAATGACTGGCTGTCAAACCAAACCTGTTTCAGATTAACTTCCTGTTTCAATAGTACTACAAAGCCAGAATACTCCTCTGCCTATTCTAGACTAATACCAAACTATCAGACTGCTATTTTTTTCAGCTAGGTAGTAACTCTTGAGGGCTTTTACCAAGCCAAACATATATGCTACAGCTCTTTAACCAACAAAAAATGGACACTAACAAAAATACTTATGAAACTGGAAACACTGTGAAACAACTGTAATGGGCAGAGATGATTAGCCTTCCCCAGCAAACAGAAATCAATTTTTACCTAGAAATGTACGTAACAGACACAAGTTTGTTTCAGTGTACTTGTCCCAGGTATCACAGATGAAATGGGGCAAACTAACCCAAAGTATTTTTTCTTGTACTTGTAATTGACATATTTTCCATAAAACAGAACAATCTTTGCATTTCCTCTTGCAGACTCATGACCTCAGATTTTAGACTGGCTTGACTGCTCTAACAGTTGACAAACCATTTTCTCATTGCTTTTGGAAAAATAAAACTCTTTCTTTAAATTATGTCTTAGAGTATGATTAAGTAGCTAGATTGTGAAAGTCCAGCAGCTGGTTCTGAAGGTCTTTGACTATTTGAGACTATTAGTATCACCCGTTGTTCATCTAAAGACTGTTAAAAAGTAGCAAAATTTGCAACATGAAGGACTGAGACTGAGCTGTCTCGCATTTCTGCAACACCAGGTCCTTGCATACATGCACAATTAGATGTGTTCACCACAGCGACCAAGCCATGCAGCTTTTATCCTTAGCTGCTTTGAAATTTAGGCACTGCTACCTTGAAATCTTATTTATCATATACTCCCTTCCAGATCTCTTTTTCCTCCTGACTCTCATCATTGTTACTGAAGCAATTATGAGTCATATTTGAAAACACAGAAGTAAAATTTAGGAGGAATTAAGTAGGTCAAACAGAGTGTTTTGCTCCATTCTCCTTATACAGCTTTGTCCCTAATGCTCAGTTCTGTAAGCTATCCAGGTGGACCAATTTAAACCATCTTTCTTTCATAAATGCTAAAAACTGACATACTCCTCATAAACTTCACCATCTTAGTTCATTCATTATGTTACAATTTATGTCAGAGTGTAACAGCTCTAGCCCTTTCCTGAGCCCAGCCATTACTTCAGTAACAGATTTTATCTGTCTCTCTGCTTTTGCACTGGGTCCAGGAATTAATACAATCACTTATATTTTTCTCTACTGGCTACACATCCATTTCAGAAGCAGGCTTTGCCATGACTAAGGCAGAGGCATTTGATGCTCTTCACTATTGTAAAAGGCATGCCATGATTAAAGAAAATGTTGAGCTCCAAATAACTACAGGAGATGAATGCAAGTCACATCCATAAGGTATTACTGGAGGCATTATGAGATGCTACTTAATAATACAATATATTTTTATTTATTTTAGAAACATTATATTAAAAAGAAAAAAGCACAAACACTTTCAAAGTAAATTTTCACTCTCTTTGCATAAATTACATTCACGTATGGGAGAAATGGTAGATAAATGCACGGATACAGCTTCTGACATGGAAATCGTATAGGATGTTAGACCCAGGACTAGAACCTGAGACTTCTGGGTTCAAATCTAATTTCCTGCCTTCTCGTCTTACAACCCCCATCATAACTTAGGTATGAAACAGAAAGTGAATAAAGTATCTCCTTCAGCACTGGTAAGACGCTAATGCTGTGCTGTAACAGGACAGCAAAGCTGGGACACCCAAGTGCCTCTGCACAGACCAACATGTGTCCACCAGAGGCCTGTCTCCATTTCCTGAGCGAAAGTCAGAGAGCCTTGCCTCATATGAGGTATCTTCCTCAGCACTGGACACTTCTCCAGAGGAATGCCACGCAGACACAGCAAGGAGGCTGTGCACTGAATTCCTAAGTTCGGCTTCATCAGTGTGCAGCACAGGGGTTCAGCACCATGCCAGACTGGACCCATTTGGTGCAAACTCACTGTGGAGCATCCTGGCAGCAGCCTAAGGAGCAGCACAGTGCATCTGACTGGTGTGACTCAATCCAAGACCCTTATGGTGACATTTTGAGAAGTGCTATGCACATGCTGTCACCACAACTTTCAACTGGAAACAAGGAGCTCAGCACTTCTCCAAATCTTACAATAGGTATTCAGATCAGGCTCTCAAACAAAAAGCCCCAATATACGAGCAACCCTTCAAAAACTCTAGATCCAGTATGTGTTAATAAGGAACACATAAACATGTTATCTGTCCCAACTTTAATATACTGCAAAAAAATTAAGGCTGTACAATTCTTTCCTCTATCTAGAGCTCATTTTTGCAGTAATTTTGGCTTACAGTTTCTGAAGTAAAATGCTGATGAAAAGAAGCCCACAACATCTCTGTAACATAGAAGCTGGTCTAAAAAAAAAGCTCTCTTCACGTGCGATATAAGATCATTATGTCAAAAAGACCATTTTATGGCAATTAGTAGAAGCACAAAGCACTCCATACCTTATTTACCATACAGCCAAAAACAACAAAATTTCAAGCATTTTTTAAAGCAACAGCAGAAATAGCCATTTATCCACAACACCTTACAAACGCGCGGAATCACCCAGTCTAAAAACAAAACATTTCTGTTAGTCACGGCATGTTAACTTAACCTCTATACTCAGTTTTTTACAACAGATAAAAGCATTATTAAACAAATAATTCCTCTATGAGAAAAATATCTCTAAAACATTACTCTGCAGCTCACAAGAATCTACCTATACACTAGTACCTATGATTTGCAACTATCTCTTATTCACCATTCAGCACAATGAGTTTAACCTGCAGACTTTTCTCCCTCTTGTTATACACATATGTGTCTGTGTTACCAAACCTCCCACATTTATCACAGGATACATGCCTACAGAAATAAACGAGATGCAAAACTTGCAATGACCATGATTTATTACCTCCAGCGTTTAAAGTCAAGAGGGCAAGAGAAGGTCTAGTAAGTTTACTGCATTGATTGCAGAAAAGATACTCACACGGACTAACATCTCTGTATCTGTTTCGATTTCTGTTTTCTGGATATTTTGCAACTCTGTGAGGGTAGTCACTGGATTTATGTCGGATTTCCTTGAAAAGACAAAAAAAAATTGACTTATAGCCAGCAACCTGATTAAGATTAGTGTTCTATACACACTATTAATTAAGCAACCTTATTAATAACTAACATTTTTTAAACCACCTTTAACTGCCCCAGTGTAATTTTCACTCAGAAGACGCATCTCATTCATGGCCAAACTGTTACCATGTAGATTTCCTGCATTTAGCTAAAACTACCAAATGTAAGCACCATTTGACAAGCAACTGATGCATCACGACCAGAGGGCAAAAAACCCCAAATCCCAGATATTTATTACACTTACAGTTTATCTCAGAGCTGCACATTATCTCCCAAAGCAATAAGGGACTTAGATGCAACAGCAGTATTCTGCTGGCTCCTTTACAGTGACTGGCAGCGTAAAACCCCACAAAGGTAAGTGAACCAGTTAACGATTTTATGGCTATTATTAGAGCCATGGAATTATTCTTGGTGGTTTGATGGCTTATCCCATACAGCTGTAGTTAAACATGAACCACTATGAGGAATTCTAGAGTCACAGATATCAATGTGAATCAAAGCCTGCTTCTCCCCACGCATTAATACAAACGTTCTAATAATCTGTGACATATTCAGACTCACACATTATTTTAAGGACCTTGCTGTTCACACGTTCTGAATGTTCTGCTTTTTCTATTTCTTCTCTGAGTGCATCTTTTCTACAACTTCACTAAGATATACAGAATTACCTTACGCAGAAAACCGAATATGGCTTTCAATGTATTCTACTCTGTACTGATGTACTTTATAGCTCTGTACTGATGCCAACTCAGCAGAAATATTGTACAGTACAGAACTAACAATATTTTACTTTGAACTCTCCTTCTGTTTTTAGATTATGTTGCTACATTTGATCATTATGTCCCAAAGGGCATTTAAACTTCTTATTACAACTGAGCATTCTTTGGTCTTCTCAATGTTCCCACTATCTTTGTCTTCCAACTTCCTAAATGGTCTAGTCTATTCCCTGACAATGAACACAGCCAAAAAGGGCATCAGCGGAAATACAATGCACAAAAGAAAGCTCCAATTTTTAGCATTGGTTGCGTGACTTTTCCTTAAAATGTAGGGCCAACCTGCAAAGAAAATAAATCACGATGTGGAGCAGCAACTGCCAAGCATCAGTACTCCACATATCTGTATAAAAATCTCTTGATGTATTAGGTTTTTTATTTTGATACCGTACACTGGAACTTCTCTAGTTTACATGGTTGTCAAGCTTTGGGAGCTTGCACGTGGAACAAATGGATCTGGCAGGCATTCATGCCCAAGTTCCTATGAAAGGTAAATTTTGTATTACTCAGTAACAGGATGCAACACATTTTGTTTCTTAAAGCACCCGCATCCTCAGTGCACAGAAACAGACCTATACTTTGGTAAAGAAACATTAAAATAGCTAGAAACACTACTACAGTAATGGCATGGGAGGGTAGGCTTGCAGAATAGAACTAAACTCAAGGAAGTTTAATGACTAATTTTAGAATCAGTTTTCCCACGTAATATCTAGCCATCACACAGAATCACAGCATGTCCTGACCTGGAAGGGATCCACAAAGATCATCAAGTCCAACTCCTGCACAGAATAACCCAAAGAACCACACCATGTGTCTCAAAGCGTTGTCCAAACCCTTCCTGAACTCTGGCAGGCTTGGTGCTAGATGCTACTTATTTGTAACACAGGTATATCCAAGACTGCAACATCCGAAATACTGCAGCAGAGATATCGTATTTGAATCACATATAAATCAAATAAATTGCTAATTTAACAGAGAAAAAGCATAATTTGAAGTCAGTAAAGAAAACTTCGGGGTTTGGTTCTCTTTCCTCATTTGTAAAAGAGTGCTAGGAAATACTGCGGGCTTAAATAACTGCTCTAGTGATGCCAGCTGATACATAATGTCTGTTTTATGGAACTGACTGTTCTTGGAAGTTTTTTATCTCATTAACAAAAAAAGTGTTAATGCTGTATTTTATTAAGTGGCACTCGCGCAGGGCCCCCGCAGCAGACGCCGAGCTGGCCAAGGCAGCGGGAACGGGCGCTGAGGAGGGAGGACGGGTGCCTGAGGAGCCGCACGAACCCGCGGGGAGGGGGCGAGGAGGGGGGCGCGCAAGCCTTGGCCGAATCCGTACTGTCGGGCACAGCTTCCCACACGGCCCGCAAGCCGCGGGAGTCCCAGAGCGGCTGCCCCGGCTCGGACCGGGCCCCGCTCGGCTGAACCCCGCGGGCAGCGCGGACCAAGAGCCGCCGGAGAGCCCGCGCACGCGCCCCGCCCCGCGCCTGCGCGCCGCCGTCCCCCTCCGGGGCCGCACCGCGTGCGCATGCGCACGGCTTGCCCACGGCTCCGCTGCGCACACCTGAGGGCGAGAGTCGTGCTGGCCCAGCGACTTCCGCTCTCCCCGCTGCTGAGGCGGCGGCGGTGCCGCACACCGGGCACGGGCGCCGCCGGCCCGCGGGTCTCTCTCCCCCCGCCCTTCCTCCCTCCCTGTTGCTCTCCGGCTAGAGCCGACCACGCCGCTCGGCTCACCAGATAACGCGCCTGCCAGTCGTTCGTGGCGTCGATCTCCTGGAACTCCTGCTCGATGGCGGCGGACATGATGGCGGCGGCCGCCAGGGCGCGCGAGCCTGTCCGCAGGAGGCCGAGCGGCGAGCTCGCGACCGCTCGCGCGCAGTCCCCCGCCTCACGGGAGCGGCGGGCGCGCACATACGCTCGCGACCGGGTGTCCCGCAGCCGGTGCCGGGCGCATGCGCGGCCCTCGCCCCGCCCACCGAGGGCCGTCGAGATCACGCCTCCCCGGGAGGAGGAGGCGGGAAGCACCTGGGGTGACGTCACCGGCCCGGTGGAGCCGGGGCCGCACTCAGGTGTCGCGGGGGCTCGGCAGAGCCGGGGGCTTCGGTCGCCAAACGGCCACCGAGCGTTTGTTGCCACAAAAATCACGGACTCAGTTCGGTTGGAAAAGATCTCCGACATCATCGAGTCCAACCTGTGGCCGAACATCACCACGTCAGCTAGACCATGGCACTTAGTGCCACTCTTCTTTAAACACCTCCAGGGACGGTGGCGCCATCGCCTCCCTGGGCAGTCTGTCCAAGTATTTAATCACCCTTTCTGTGAAGAATTTCTTCCTAAGGTCCAACCTGAACCTCGCCTGGCACAGCATGAAGTTATGTCCTCTTGTCCTGTCTCTGGTTGCCTGGGAGAAGAGCCCGACGCCCACCTGGCCACACGCTCCTTTCAGGCAGTTCTAGAGAGCGATGAGGTCACCCCTGAGCCGCCTCTTCTCTAGGTTAAACACTCTCAGCTCCCTCAGCCTCTCCTCACAGGACATGTGCTCCAGACCCTCCACCAGCTTCATTGCGCTGCTCTGGAGATGCTCCAGAACCTCAGTGTCCTTCCTGAACTGAGGGGCCCAGAACTGAAGTCAATATTCGAGGTGCAGCCTCACCAAAGTGCATGCAGGGGGACGATCGCTGCCCTGGTCCTGCTGGCCACGCTATTGATACAAGCCAGGATGCCATTGGCCTTCTTGGCCACCTCCACACTGCGGGCTCACGTTCAGCTGCTGTTGACCACTGGTCCCTTTCCACTGGGCCACTTCGCGGCCACTCCGCCCTCAGCGTGTGGTGCTGCATGGCTGTGCCGATGTCACTGAGCGGACACAGCCCCCGAAGGGGCCATGAGCGCTTCCGGAAGGGTGCATGAGCTCTTCCAGCCGCCGGCGAGCCCCCAGCCCGGCTCGGCGTCGCACCCCCCGCGTTGTTCCCCGCCGGCAGCCGCCGGTTCCGAAAAGCAGAAGTGCGGCGACGCGAACCGTCGGGCAGACAAATCACGGCGGGGCTCGCCGTCCCGAAAGCAGAAACGCTGTGTCCCGCAGCGATTGCTTCACTGGGACAGAAAGTCCCTTAGGGGGCGGCTCTGGCAGACGCCGGGCAAAGCCAAGGGTCCGGCCGGGTCCGAGAGGGCTGCGCTGCGCGGGCCGCTGGGGACCAGTGCCGCTGGCCCCCGGGCAGGCGGGAGACGCCTCATGGCTCAGCACAGATCGCTGGGTAACGCCTGGCGCCTTAAAAATGTGTGAATTAGTGCCTCAAAGGGGAATTGTGTACCATCAGTGTGTGTTAAGTGTCTGAAGGGAGGGTGCCAAGAGGATGGAGCCAGGCTTGTCTCGGTAAGCAGCAGGACAAGAGGCCACAGGCAGAAACTGATGCACATGAAGTTCCACCTGGATAGGAGGAAGAACTTCTTTATTGTGCGGGTGCTTTATTGCGCTGGAACAGATTGCCCAGAGAGGTTGTGGAATTTCCCTCACTGGAGATATTCAAGAACCGTTTGGACGTAATTCTGTGCAATGTGTTCTAGGATGACCCTGCTTGAGCAGGGAGGCTAGATCAGATGATCTCTTCCAACCTTCTCCATTTTGTGAGAGGTTGCAGTGCCTCTCCGCACGCTGGTAACAGTGCTGCCCTCGGCCCCGCCGCCGCCTTGTCTCCCGCGGGTTCCTGTCCTGAACCTTAACTCCCGGCACACCCCTTCCCTGCCGCAGGCTCTCCCCCACCCTCAGCACGGCCCCTCACGGACTGGGAGGTTCCTCTGGAAACGTTTGTATCTGCTCTTTCCCACGCCCGAGGGGCCTCCGCCCTGCCCTGCGCCCCAGCAGCTCCCCTCGGCTTCTCTGCTCTGCCACCACCGGCCCCCGCTGCCCTGGGCCCCTCAGAGTGCCCGACACCAGGCACGTACACACGGGCAGGGGCTGGGCGTGTCAACTGTGGTGTGACTGACAGCTGAGGGACAGGATGCTACTCAGAGGGATGGCATGGACCTGGACAAGCTCGAGAAGTGGACCCATGAGAAGAACCTCATGAGGTTTAACGAGACCCAGTGGTGAGGTCAAAGCCCAGTATCAATACAGACTGGGGTCTGAACAGATGGAGAGCAGCCCTGCCAAGAAGCACTTGGAGGTGCTGGTGGGTGAGAAGCTGGACATGAGCCAGCAGCGTGAGCTTGCAGCCCAGAAAGCCAACCACATCCTGGGATTCTGCCCCTCTACTCTGCTCTTGTGAGACCCCGCCTGGAGTGCTGCATCCAGCTCTGGAGTCCCCAGCACAGGAAGGACATGGACCTGTTGGAGCAGGTCCAGAGAAGGGCCACCAAGTTGATCAGATGAAGGCAAGACCTTCCTTACGAGGAAAGGCTGAGAGAATTGGGATTGTTCAGCCTGAAAAAGAGAAGGCTCAGGGATGACCTATTTGTGGTCTTCCAGTACCTGAAAGAAGCCTACAAGAAAGATGGATAGACACTTTTTAGAAGGTTATGTAGTGATAGGACAAGGGTGAATGGCCTTAAACTGAGAGTAGGTTTAAGTTAGGTAATAGGAGGAAGTGCTTTGCTCCGTGAGTGGTGAGACACTGGAACAGGCTGCCCAGTGTAGTTGTGGATGCTCCATCCCTGGAAGTGTTCACAGCCAGGCTGGATGGAGCTTTGAGCAACCTAGTCTAGTGGAGTATGTCCCTGCCCAATGCAGAGGGGTTGGAATTAGAGGATCTTTAAAATCCCTTCCAGACCATATGATTCTGTGATCTACAGTCCCTGTGATAACCAACTGCATAACGCTGAGTGTGGCTGTGCCATCGCTGTGGTTCCCCATGTGCTGTCACCGCAGCCCTGTGTGCAGCCCCTCTGCCCCCGTGGACCTCACCTGATGTTTAAGCACAACAACAGCAATTTTTGAAACAGACTTTTAGCTTTGACGTCCCAACACGTGTCATTGAATGCTGCTGCATTTCCTTTCTGCCACACAGTGCTCCAAGTCCACTGGCTCACGTGCTTCCCCGAGTTCTGGAAGAAAAGCTGGTGTTCTGGACACAATGGGACTGTGTGATGCCTCTGAAGCACACCTGATGGGACAGTATGGATCAGTAAGTTCATAACAAGTTTTTCCAAGTAACTCAAGGAAATGTTGCATGAGATTTTCTTGAACTATGAGTTCAAGCTTTGAAATCAATATAGGAAATGGCTTTCTTGGATTTTGCTGCCTGCAAGACTGAGGCATGGGTCATGATTGTAGTTCTGCATGTGCTCTTTAGCTAATAGGTGTTCGATGTCTAATCAGTTATGAAACAAGCAAATAAGACAATATTTGTGAATTATGTTTATGATTTAGGAGTACAGAAGAGAATCCAAGTGCCCATCCTCAGGGCGATGATTTGTTTTCATTTGAAGTAGGTTTCTTTTAATTCATGTTTCAATGAATAAAATTGTTCTTTACCTCAGAAAACTTACATTTCACAAGCTGGATGTAAGAAGGTAAATAGATACATAGAAACTATCTGTCAAATAATGTATTTTAATAAAGAAATTAAAATAGACACCTTCCTCACTGATTTTAGTCTTTGGTAGGCTTTTCCCTGTATATAAGCTTGCTGACTGATCTGTATTTATAGCATTTATGACATGAGAGGCTTGTGCTTTTCACTTGTGCTTGTGATATTTGGGGATGTAGTTCATACTGGGACAGGAATGTAGTTGTGTTGTTAGGAAAGGGAGTTTTATGGTAGCAGCTACATTTAGGATATGTAACGCAGGTCAGTGCCTAGAGACATCTCCTGGAAAGTTAAAAATGTTTATTAATTGTGATTTAGAGTTGTCTCAGAAAACCAATAACTTGTAAACCATAGATTTCTGTAGAAATCACTATTGTCCAGTTTTGGGTTGCTTTTTTTTTTACTGCAAATATGCTGAAAATGCAGCACTAGTTCTCTGGTTTTTAGGATCTGAGCCCAGGATAGGCCCAAGACTACATTTCTAATGGTCTGTGAAGGAGAACTGTATATACAACATAAACCAAGTACACTCATTGGGAAACTTTATTCTGTTGCCAATAGTATACTCCCATTCTGTATTAGCTGTGCAGCCAAACCCAGATGAACTACTACATAAAGTCTTAAGCCCTTGAGACTGCGTGAGACATGCAAGGCGGGATAACATAGTTGCTGGAAAGTCTAGTATATTGTAGTGTTTTCTGTCTTAGTATAAACACAAGCAACCAATGTTTTTTTATTAAAATCCCTGATAATTTGAGAAGCCCATTGCTGTGCTGACAAAACAGTCATCCCAAAGTAGTTGGTATCCGTAGCAGTTTTCATTTCAAAATTGACTCTTGTGCCTGTGAAGACCAATGGAGTTAATTTTAAATGTTTTTCTGTCCAGTGACCTTGGCTGAATAATTATTCTAGTACCAGTCTGGAACAGACTAAGTGTTTGTTCCTCCGTGTGTACTTTTTTGGGTCATTCACTGGAACTACTTAAGCACCATTTATTGGAAATGATCTGGTTTGTGCTGCTTTTCTGAGAACCATTTTAGATATTGGTAGATGAAGAACAAATTCTTCCCTAAGGTGGTTCTATCCACAAATATACTCCACATCAATTTTAACTGTTGAGGAAGACAGCTGTAATTTGTGAGACCTTGCCACAATGTGAATGGATGAGAACATATAATTCCTGATTTAAGTATTATAGCCCAAGGCCTAAAGGAGAAGAGGATCCTCCCTTTCCCTGTAAACTGGATAGGACTTGAAACCCGGAAGGGCTGGCCACTCTTCTGGCATCTAGTAGGGAGTAGGAGAAGCTGAATGAAAAGGTCCAGTGGTCAGGATAAAACAGGTTTCATTTACTGTGTGCATTTACAGTGCAGTCTTTGTATCTCAGACTTTTGGAAGCTGTATTCCTTGTTCAAGTGAACATTAAAATTCCCGTTACTGAAAGTGGGTGTTGGTGCAAATACCTTTCCTCAACTATATTACTGCATTCCTTCCTCTGCCCAAAATTGTATTCTGGCATACAACAAGAAGGGGAAAATAAAAAAGAAAACACCCAAAACCCTATAGCAAACCCTTCAAAATGTATGTAGCAAAATGCAAATTCTTGTAGCAGCAACAAAAGCAGAAGTGCAAGGGCCTCAAACAGGTTTGCTTTCAGCTAAGGAAGTCTTTCACATCAGTCAGAAATCCACAACAGTAGGATCCTAGTGTCCAGTGTCTGATGAAAACCAGCTCTGTAGTAAAGGTGATGGGATTATGGAAGAGAAGGACAATACAGCTGTGCCCTGACTATACAATTGCCCAAACTGTCTGGAATTCTATGTAGAAGAAATTCATGGCCAAGGAAGAAAGGAAATATTAAGAACTATTAAGGAAGTCTGTTTCATAGTCAAGAGATTTGTGCCAGTCTGTATGGCACTGGACTCCGATGGTGAAGCTGAAATAATTGTGGAGTATGAAAAGAAAAGGGTAACTGGCAGAAGTGCTGTCACGAGTGAATGGATACACCAGCTGGCAGAAAAGGCAGCCAGCCAGGATGTCTGAGGGATAGAACAACTTTAGGCTCTGCTGTGGCTTTGTGAAACAGTCCTTCCAGCAACCTAAGCTGGGATGTGCAGTCAGCCACAAAGCCTAATGCCTATGAGTCAATGCAGGGGGTGTTTGGTACGGCTACGGGAAGAAGAAAAGAGCCAGTTGCCAAGAGAAAGATGACTCCAAGTTATTGTTTTTCTTGCTTGTAGAGAGGATCTTGCTTGCTGGGGATAGTTTGTGTATGTTACTTGACTTTCTGTCTCTCTCTCCTTTTCACCCCTAGCTACAGCAACATTTATTGAAATCATCATTTGCAAGTGAGAAACTCTAATTCAGTGAGTGTGGCTTGGTGTCATTCCATGGTCCTGGTCAGAAGGTCATTTTTTTGCTAGAAATGGCATCTATAGTAACTGCCTATAGCTGACATAGCGTTTTCACATTAGAAGTTTGTTTGAGGACCATGGGTTTATTAGACTTTAAAATTGCCTCACAGACTGAATACGGCTGTTCCTTGCTTAGACCATATCTAATCTCACAGTTATTATTTCAAAGCATTACTTTACACGATGGCATAATGGTTACGGAGAAGTTCTGGAAACACCTTTATGCTGCCAGTGAGTCTTTCATTCAAGTTCTCTTACAATGGTGAAGTCATAGTATCATGAACTTGTAACTTGTCTCTAGCACAGATTCTGTATTTTAGTGGTTTCCACGCTTGATTATATGTATCTTCATTGCTTGATTATATGTATCTTCATCTATATTCAAGCTTATCTTCCAAATTACAAAATTAAGATCATTTTCTGAATTACAGCTGCAAATATTGTGATGCAGCATTGTTGTTTGCTAGGAGAAGTTCTGGTAAGAAAATACTGTTTTGGCAGAAGGCAACTTTCACCTGAGGAATAACAGTAAATGTTTCTATTATAAATTTGTATTCTCAGTTTTATGTTCTGATTTTTCTTTGGGTTTCCCAGCATCAGAACAAAGCAATTATGGCTATTTTCATGGGTGTAACAACCTCTGAATTGTTTTTGCCCTTTTTTTTTGGCCCCAATAGTTCAAAATAAGAGTCTTCAGATTGTAATCCATGTTTGTAATTTATGCTTCTGCACTAGACAACTTGAAGTGCCAATAACAGAAAAGGATTTTCTTGTACTACTCGCTGTAATGGTGATTTAAAATACCTTATTGTTACCAACTTCATAGATACTAAAATTTACCATGTAGTGGTGAGCCTTTAACATATATTACAATAATTACTTCTGTCTTTCCAGTGATAGCAGAGGTAGGTCTGTGCAAGATTTGTGATATCTTTGCCTGTTTTTAAGTTGACATTAATATATCGAATTTCATACAATTTCCCGTAGAAGCTTGTCCTGTTGAGATAATGAGCAGCCCTGTAGGAGCCACATTCTCTGAGTCACTGTTTTGATGGCAGAGTTCCATGAGCATGCGGCTCATTTTGCCTGCTGAGATGTCCTTCTGTATGTTGTAGAGAACAAGGTGTTCACACTTGTGTCACTGTGGAAAGGCACTGGATCTTGTAAGGGCCATGGAACACTACAGCAAAATTTGCATTGCTACGCCTACTTGGCAAGGCAGGACTGTGATAATCAATGCACTTCTCTTTTTACCTTCAAAGTAAATCAAAAAGCAAGGAAGAAAATAGATTTTGCCTATAGGTGGCAAAGAGCCATGAAGAAATTGTTAATTTTTCAGGCAGTATGATTTCCTAACAAAAACAAATTAGTAGTGCATGTAAAATTTATCTTTCCTTTTTTAATTTAATAATGTCTCTTATAAAAATGTCTTTGAAATTAATCTACCAAAGTAAAGAGCCTTAAAAATCTGTTTTGCATAACAAGCATAATAGAGCTTTTGAATGTATGCTATGTTTCCTTTGGTCCAGACATTTCAAACCTCTAATTCATACCCTTGTGGCATACAAATGGGCTGTAACTGCTAAGCCAATTTGTTTGTTTTCTCAAAGAAAAGAAAAACTGAATGTAATGTACTGAAAGAAGGATCCATAACACACGTTTTCCAATTGGAATGCTGTCAAGGTCTTTAACATCTTATTTTAGCCAGTGGAACAGTTCCAGCAGTTCAAGTCATGACATGACCACTTACTGGAATTAACAACCCAGAGAGAAAAGTGCCCTTGTGCAAAACGTGTCCAGTATCAAAATGGGTATATGAAACTCTCCGTATCTTTTAAATTTTATACATTTTTTTCTTCTTTTTTTCTCCTACTCTCTCACCGTGTGCAAAGAGACATCACTAAAAAACACTATTTTTCTTTTAAAAACCTTATGGTACCACTGCTCAAGCAGACCTCGGCAAGTTCTTTAGTGGCAGACTTTCAAATACAGATTTTCTAATACAGCTGTGAGGAAACAATGTTACAAAGAGATAAAGAAACTAGGTACGTTATTAAGACTATATTCGTCAAGAAATATCCTACAGGGTCACTTTAACATCTCAGGTAGCTTCTAGCTCCTATTCTCTTACACTAATTTTGGAAGCTCTATTCACTTGAAATTAATTTTCATTGTCCAAGATGGCTGTTTTCTTTGTACCAGCCCCCTCTGAAGCCTGAGCAGGAAAGGTAAGGTACAGAGCAAAACCAAAGATGTTTGGGGTTTTTTGTTTGTTTTGTGCTCAAGAAAGACCACCTTAGTTTTCCCTTTTGTTTTTCTTACTTAAGAAAGAAATGTAATTGAATCTGGTGACTAGATTCCTGGAAATGATACTGTGGGGAGGGGGTTAGGAGATACGAGTGCCATAAGCCTATATCTGTATTCCCTAAGAAGTTGTTACATTAACATTTATATCATAATCAGAACAGTCCAGATTTCCCATTGCTTCTCAACGCATTGGAATACCTTATACATACTGTTATCAGAAGTTATAAATGCAGAATCTAATTTCTAGATTCAGAATATATTTTGGCTGGTAAATGCTATATGAGGAAGAATATGCCAGCAGCAATGGTGAATGAGAAGTGGGATGTATTATTTGTGAAACTGCCACATGCATGCTCTTTTTCCTAGGGTTTTCTCTGGGGAACATCACAAATTGTGTGATGACAGTATTGCTTTTTCTCAGAAAAGGTGGTAAGGATAACTCTCACCTAATTTCCAGGGTTTCAGCAACCTTGGAAAGCAAGATGAGGCAGACAACTGAAGGATGTGACTGCATCAGTCATTACAGCTAATTCTGCTATCAAATATGCATTAACAGTGTGAATATTACTATTGAATTTATACAGTTCTGTCCCAGTAAGTGGAATAAATCCTGAATACCATTGGACAGGAAGTTCCAATGAAACAATGCAAGGATTATGTTCCTAAAACATAAATATATACACCTTTCAAGGTGATAGTAAAACTTTCTCTTCTATTTCTTTTACCTCTCACTTTCCTGAGAGAGGAAGAAGGGTGGGTGGTTTGTTCACACAGAGTGTGTAATTAATAGGTTTGATAATGAATCAGATTAATGAAATCTATGCTGCAAGTTATAGCCCTCTGGTTACTCTAACTGGAAACTTATACGCACAACATTTTATACAGTTGTTTTTCTAATGGGAATTTTGTAGATGTATACCTTTAAATCTACCATTCCAACACAAGGTGGTAGAAATTAAATTAGCTAGAATTACCAAGTGCTGAATTATATTTTTCTTGATAATTTAAAAATATTTCTATAAAAAAGTAAGGCAGATACTTTTAATGATCATGCAGATAACTGCATGATTAACTCTTGGAAGCTTACTTCTTTCATCAGAATATAGCATTATTGGGGGAAAAATGGAAATAATATTTTTGCTTTCACTAATCTTTGCAAGTCAGCAGATGGTGGTTAAGTAGTCTCTGTACAGTGTACAGTGCTCCATTTGTGTTCTTATACTTTGTGCATAATACTTGTGTGTATAAATATCATCTGCTCCTGCTGTCCTCCCACAGAGCACTTCGATGTACTGGGTATTTTCTTTGTATTTCAGATATCTGAAGAGCAGGGGCTCAAAAGAGATGCTCAGCACTTAGGGATGGTACATAAGCCACTCACTGAAGATACACACATCTGAAATAGTTGTGTTTCAGCTTGTTCAAAAGCGTAATGGTGGGGGAAATGTTGAATAAGCTGTGTGGGCAGAAATTATGTCTTTTAGGCATACATTGTTTCCTCCACAGCATAGCAATGGGCACAACCTTGGGCACAAAGCAGTGGCTGGCAGTTAGTGTCACTTACCTGACCTTTGTTGAAAGGAGCATCCCCTGTACAGCAGTTGCTAATACGCCTGCGCAATAGAGCTGTGTGGGAATGTTCAAAGTGCCATTAATCCTAAGGCACGATGTGAACATTTCTTAAAATACTCAAGTACTTTTTTCAGCGTGTTCATATGGTGGATGCTCTCTCAGCTTTGGGCTGTGTTTGCTTTGGCATGCGCCTTGAGTTTTCAGTTTAAATTTCTGCCACAACACAAACTTTTCTTATTCCTGTGAGGCCAAGTAACCATGCTAATTTGTACAAGACTGTAGAAAAGAGACTTAACAACATGCAGACTTGATTCTTCTCTTGCAACAGTGAAATTTCAAGATTTAGAAATAATTTAATTGAAAATATGTTAACGTAAACTATGACCATACAGTTTACACAATAACATTTAATAATCATGTAAATTCTTTGCTGCGTCTAATGATTCCCTTGAGTAATCTGTCCCCATAGCAGTTCCTGTTGGGAATTTCTCCTTGTTATGATTCTGATCTAACAGCATTGCTGAGTTGAGACATAGGATGAATAAAGTGGCTGGTGATCAGTATGAAGATACAGTACATTTTTTCTTTAAAGGGAGTGCACTCTCACATTTGACAGTAAGGCAGCATTTTTGTTAGCAAGAATTTCATGGGCAGAGGAGAAGCCTTAAGTGAGCACAACAAAACATTTTCAAAATTTCCAGTGAATGGGAAATTAGCTTTTGTAGTCATGTGTCTTCCAGAAATTCAAGTATGCTTCCCCTGGAATCTTGTCTGGGATTTCATTACATGTTCTTAATCCAGATGTTTCAGATGCTTTGGAAACAATGAACTATTATTATTGTCAGAATAAATTAATCACATTTCCTTTTAGAAATGTCAGCAGGAGGAGAGTGCTTAGCACTTCTCTAGGGAGCCTTTTGGTGTTCTCTCTACTGGAGTCTGAAACCTCCCTAAACAGATATGTTTAGCTTCTCCTAATGGTGGTCAAAACAGAGAATTACTCTAGCGCTTCCCATTTAACATTTGTTAATATATTTTATCTGGACTATGTCCCCAGACTGTTCCTTAGTTAAATTTACTCTGTATTGTTATGCCTCACAATGATTATATATGAACTATATATAGCATATGACATTCCTAAATAGGTGATTCCAAATCTATAACATAGTGTCCCCATACACCTTCCGGGAATTCAATTTGAAATCTGAGAGAGATAGAAAGGATCTATTCTCTCTAAGAAGAGACTGAACTATCATCTGACCATTTGAAAATCTTGGCTATGCCCTTTCAGAAATACTCTTTGAAGTCTGAAGCTGCCCCTAAGTACAGCCGCTTGCCCTAGCTGAGATTCCTCTCACCCCTAGAGCACGTAAGTCCTTATTTCTTATGCACCTACTTTTAGAATCACAAAAATGGCTCCAAGGATTATTATTTTGCTGAAAGACAGAAGCATAAGGCTGGTTTTGGGATGGACCCTGAGTTTGTTAAGCTGCTCTGCTTGTAGATGCAAAGATATGTTAATGTTCCTGTACAGCTGCTTAGTAATTTTTTTAGAATGGGTAATCCTGTTGTGTTTGGGGAATATGTGGCTTTCCTAAAATACTAATTTCAAAAGCTCTTTAGCCTATTATAGCTAAATAGCATTTTAATGAAGCATGTTTTTTACACTTACTAACAACAAAAGTATTGATCATGTAATGAGTAATAAGCAAGTTACTTCCATAGAAAATACTTCATTATGTTGTTATCATCCTTCAAACTGCATTGTACCAGCTCTGCTGCACTATAAATTCAGGTATCAGACAAACATTTAGATATTATACCCTAATAGAAATATTTATTCTTCTTTTTCCAAATGAAAAAGAAATTTTTAAAGACATTAATTGCTGACGTTTCCATTTTAACTTCAGAGTTTTTATTTTATTTGACCAGACAACAGCGGGTCCAGCTGCAGGTATAGGCAATGTAGGCAGGTTGCCTATGGATGGAGATGCTCAGGGTGGCACAATGGCCCCAGGAAAGTGCAGCCAAGTTCTGCTCTTTCCTCTGCCAAGGCCTTTCTCCTGTGGATAGGAAGACCATGCATTTGAGCTGTTAATATCATGTGAGCAACTGATCTCTACGTTCTGACACCAAAATTGCTCAGCCTAAGTAATTTATACTTTTATACTGTAAGGATATATGTGTTACACTGTTATGTGTGTATGTTTTATACTCACTCTAAGAATGGGTATGCATCAGCGACAGTAGCAAACCTGACCTTCTGACTCAGTCCTATTTCTGCCCCTGCCTTTCCCAGAGCAGCTGAGCCCTGGAAACAGTAGAGGAGGTGTAAATGAAGATATGTTTGCTGCTTGAGAGGTAAGGAGTGTGGGCAAGGAGAGGAACAATCTCGTGAAACTAGAGACTGGAGAGCTGGGATCCAGTGACTGATGAAGTAGGCATCTTAATTCTACTCCTAGTCATCCCAAACCCCACTGAATGGTCTTGACAATGGATGTCTCTGCACCTCCCTCTCCTCTTTCCTGCATGCTCTTCTTCATGCACCTTCTACAACCTCCATGTTCTTTTGTACAGACCCTAGTACTACTGCAAAATTCAAATTTTCCTTGAGTCAGCTCCAGGAACAAGCCACTTGAAATTTTCCAACCTATTTAAGCAGATCACATCAAGTTGTATGCTCACTTCAAATATGTGAGAAATAAAAACTCCAAATAAAGGAAAAAATAATCTAAAGATATACCCGTGGTAAGTGAAATTAAGTTGCATTCAGAATGGATGCATCATGATGTGTATCTGGCATCAAACACTACCATGTGTGCCTTGGTGCAGCCCTGCTTTCTGTGGCCCACCGCAGCTCTGCCTCTGTCCACACAGAGCAGGAGGACTGACATCCTGCAGCTCCATCCATGGTGAGAGGCTGAAGAGGAAAGGCTGCAGCACATGCTCTGTCCCTCAGCACTGCTCTCCCCCTTCATAAGCAAACTGCTGAAGGAAATGGGAGTTGGCTCATCTGTGAGGTCACTGAGAGGCTATGGAATCTAGAAGGCAGAAGTCCTTCTTCAAACACAGTTCACACAGTTCTGCCTGACCCCACAGTCCAAATCACTAAATATTACCGTGATATCTGGTGGTGCTGTGAAATCTTTTTATAAGGTAGTGAAAGATTCATGTTACCACCCAACAGTAAAGGCATTAAAGGCTTCCTTAGCCTATAAACAAGCATACACAACCATTCTGTAAGCAACATCTCTAATAATGCATTTGATATTCTATCATAATTGTAGTCTGCAAAAATCATTTAACTGGTAACTTTGTCAGCATTTATACCCTGTCTTCTACTTCTGATGTTTCTTTCCACACTCCAAAACAGACGGAGGAAAGCCACCGCTGCTAAGTTTAGACTTTTCTGTCTGTTCTTACTGTGAAAACTCTCAGGGTCAGCTATTTTCTACTTTTTCTCCAACAAGCTGTTTCTATTTCCCAACTTAAGATCACTAGTTTAAAGATAGCTCTGATGTAATTATACCATCTGAGATCAACCTTCATATTCATCTGTTATGAAGCCATCAGTATTCCCTTCCTAGCTGTCAGTTATGTTGCTTGTCAACTTGTCATTCCAGTTTTCCCTTACATTTCTTTGCACATTCATATGACTCAGAATAGTTTCCCATCCATAAGCCACTTATATATAACATCACTTCTGTTTCTCCTTAGCTCAACTTTATGTGCTGCCACAGCTATACTTGATCATGACTGGGTAACTGTTTTGCTCGACTGCCATTTCTAATAATTATTCTTTTGCCTACTTTGTCCTCCTGTCCTCTTTTTTACATTATGTGATAAAATATAATTTTACAGAGTTGGAGCTTATCTTTTTTTTCTTGCATCTTTTAAATAGTCCTCTTTTTTTTAGATAAACCAATAAGTTTAAAATCCAGTTTAGAACATTCTATTGAGCTCCTAGCAAAATAAATAATAACAGGTTGTAAGTGGAACTCTGATTGCAGCGGCAACAATGCAGGGTGACACATAAAAGTTCACTGTTCTGCTTTCTTTAAGTGCCTGTTTTACTCTCAGGTTACTCACATAAAGGCTTTGGGACTTGACCCTCATTTTTGCTCACAAAAGAATATTTTGCTATTAATTTCTTGCCGTGATTGGCCAGTCATGCCTGGTAAGTGATCCTTTTAATTTGTCTTACTCTTCGTAACAGTAATTGCTGGTATTCTTTTTCCAGAACAGGAGTTCATCCCACATCTTTCACACACTGCTGTGATTATGTGTGCTTTCCTCTGAAACATCCACCTTTAGTTTTCCAGTTTGTATGACACTTTTGTTACGCATACAAGACCACTTGCTAACATTTTCAAACTCTTTCCAAGTTTTAAGCCTCAGATTCTCAAAGCTAAGCAACCTCCTGAATGACTGGGTTTACCAGAACTTTTTTTCCCTGAATCTAATTGCTCAATAACACCACTTTGTATTTCTACAGTGCCTTTATCCAGGATATATAATAATAGATATAATTTTACTCCCTGTGAAATATTATGAACTGTTGTGAATCCAGTTTTTAAGTTAAGGAAAACACGGTACAGAAAACTGTCTGAACTTCACAGGGTCAGGCAGGTCTTCCTTGCCAAAAAGAATATTTTTAAAAGGTTGTTAGGAATGGAACCTTTAACTCTACTGAAAGCTGTTTGCTGTTGGCATGATAATCCATGATTGCCTGTAACCGACCAGCTTCTAGGGCAGACGTGACTGAAGCATCTAACAGTGGTAGCCATTTTAAGCAGGCTTCCTCACCCTCTATCCTATGCTGATACAAACATCCTTAATGGGTACAGTTCATTATTTACTTTCTTTTTGGTAGGCCTTTGCATTTTATACAATCTGTCTCTACAGGAAAAAGCATCTTTTACTTGAGGAAGGTAGTCAAAAGGGAGAAAAGGAAAGTACTAACTGTATTTTTTTTAATTCAAAGCAAAGCCAGTTATAGTCATTTTGAATGAGAATATCTCTACCAATGCTAATACACTTACACTGGACTTCCAGCAGAAATAAATTAAGTTATGTGGTTTATACAGTCAATTTGAGAACAAAATTGGCCTACTGTGTCAAAAGTGAAAAACTAACCTTATTATAGATGCTTTTACTTCTTCTTCTGTGCTGCGGTTCAATTTAATTTAATCAAGATATAATACTGAATCAAAATGTTAAAAAATATGTATCAGGATTGTTGTAGTTGTGTGATCTTCCTCTGCACATCATTATGCAAATTGTAATGCGAAAATACAACTGTCTTTTCTACCTCATGCCCACCATCACCACAAACAGAATGTTTTTCCTTACTATTCAGCTGTAAGAGGAAGTCTCCAAGGTTAGCTGGTAGCTGAATCCTAAT
Source organism: Callaeas wilsoni (assembly GCA_013398955.1). Taxonomy (NCBI): domain Eukaryota; kingdom Metazoa; phylum Chordata; class Aves; order Passeriformes; family Callaeidae; genus Callaeas; species Callaeas wilsoni. Next base: position 72,260 of record VWPU01010761.1, read on the forward strand.
TCACAGCTCAGTTAACTGGAAACTGCAAACTTCCTGTGGTTTCCGTGAGTTCCAGCATGCTTCCCGTTATCTTGCTGTGTGGCACAGAGTGTTCTGGTTACCATCAGCAGCAGATGCTTGTGCCCCCCTGACCTGGCCGTGGTGGCTGCCAGCCACTGCTGTGCAGTGGGGATTGTGCCTTTGTGCACCAGCTTTACAACCCCCTGGATGCTCTGGAAATGCAGCAGGGAGCTGCTGCACTTTTCAGCACTAAGTGCCTTGCTTTCTGGATTTGTTACACCACTCAAAGGGGAATGTCTCACTAGGCAGTAGTCTTGAATTTGTTATTAATTTCACCTGGATTAAGATAAAAAGAAATTGAAGTATTTAGTCACAACAAAGGTTTATATTAGATTTAGGTGAGGAAGGAAAAGGAAAGCACTCACATACTGTTCATATTATTTCCATCTGATTTACCATACTACCTCAGATGTCAAGACTTCTGTGGTCCAAGATAACTTGCGTTCATGTTACATCATTGGAAAATCCCTCTTTTGATGTAGCATGTTAGCTTTTATAACCATTTTTTGGTAACATTTGAAATCTTCCTGAAGAGGTCCAGAGAGATTTGATCTTATTCAACAAATTTTGTCTTACTTTTAATGCAAGAGATACTCTGGCCACTTAAAAGAATTTAAACAAGTGTTGTTTCATTTCCCAGAAAATGTGAGTGCCTCTTCATTAGACTGGATGACTTCCATCCTAATTGGCCGCCTATTTAATGACTGCTTGCCTTAGCCAAGGCTGTATCTTGTCCCCTCATCCCTTTGCTAATTCTGATGTTTCACTGTGAAGTGTTTCCTCTAATGAACCTTCATTCTGTGTCAGTCTTTCTACTAACAGAAAACACCTGAAAAAATTGTCTACATGAGGTAAATGTGTTTTTACACAATGTAAATCTCATTCCTGGGTACTGACTGAAACCAGACACCACAGCAAACTAAGATTCTGGGATGACAATCACCCACATGTTTCCTGGATTTTTTTAAGAAAGTGAGGATTTTGGACCTAGTTTCTAAATAAATCTAAATTGACATAACTTGCTTTGAATCTAGGGAATGAGGTCAGAGGCTGATTCTATTTAAAAATGGACAAATAATATGTGTACACATATTAAAAAAAAAAAAAGTTGTTTGGGTTTTTTTTTTTTTTTTGCTTACTGTGCAAACTAAAATGTTAGAAATAAAGCCTAATCTTGACTTCAAGTGTACAAATTTTGTGTCTTGTCAGAGAAAACAAATATTTTAGGTCAAAATGAGCATTTGTGATAAATTTACATGTTAATATATTGTTCAAATGAAAATGATTGATGCCAATTATTTGTGAATCTGACAATTTTGCCCTGCTCCACCTATACTGATATTACTGGCTGAAGAAATAAACTAAATTTGAGCAGGTGGAAAAAATTCATTCACTAGTTGTAACATACTGAAGTCTCAACAAAATAATTACATTACTAAAATTGCAAAAGAATTGGGTTTTGACAGCTGAATCACTGACTGGAAACAATTGCTCTGAAAAAAAATGCAATTTTTTATAAACACAGTCAGTGGTTTACGGTAAAAGACATTTCCCCCAAATAGCTAAAAAAATCGACCATTCAAATCCATTGCCACAAAGTAAAGAACATATAAGTCAACTTTAATGTTTTTATTAGGCACTGTCTCTCCAGCTGTTTGAATGAAGCAATAACTGAAGTTTCAAAGTACACATCTCTAATTATACTGAAAGATTAAAAAAACAATCTTTCTCCTTAGCAATACAAATACATACATTACTATTATTTGTTGGAGGTTTTTTTGCCTTTTTTTTGTTTGTTTTTCTTACATATGAGAATAGCATGAAAAACTTACTACCTCTCTAATTACAGCACTGAAACAGTCACAAACAATCACATTTTCTTGCTTCCTCTATTGTATTACCTAAATTTTAGCCATTATTTAGAAAATACTGAAATTTCAACTCCCAAAGTGATTGCATGTGATTGCAGGGGGAGAAAAAGGGTACTTGTACTATAGCCCTAGAGACCAGAGTGAGGTTCCCTCTAGGAGAGGAATTGTGCAATACCAGTTCATCTTCAGAAATGAGAAAACATTAACCTCTTCCTTTCATTAGCTCCTCATTTTTCAAATGTTTTGCAAGTTTTCTCTTATTTACAAATGCCAACTAAATTTCTCCACTAATATAAACAGGTAAAGCTTAGATATCTAAATTTTCCTGACAATTTTCTTGCAAATTCCTCTTTTCAGGTCCAGCTGTTGTTCTCCATTGAGATTTAGCTCTGTAGTATTTTAAAAATATAATTTAAAAACTACCACAGGCCAACTTGGACAAGAATGTAAAACCAGCTGGTGATTTTTCTTCTAAAGTCTTCCACATTTTCAATGCTCTGTACTTGAAAATATTTTTTATCATATTTTCTGTACTTGGGCAAAAAAAATGTTTTTCAACATGTTAACTTTTCCTTACCCAGTATCACTAAAATAATTGAATCCTAGCATTTTAAAGCCATGGTGTCCCTTCTAGTCCAAGTTTGTTTTAATTTATCTTAATAGATTATTTTTTATCTATTATAATTCCTTATCACATTTGGGTACCACCATGTCCACTCTTAGTATAAGGCCTACCAATGAAACACATACATTAGGGTGCTAAATACTTGCATATTATGCATGCAGGTTATGCAGAAAGAGTGAAGAGATCCCTCTGGCATGTGATAACAGCACCTCCATCAGTCCCTACTGAATGTAGTTTGCAGTTTGAGAAAATAAATGCATTAAATATCAAACTATCAGGTTTGTTTCACAAGCATGTGACAGTTTCTTTATAATTCTGTGAAGAATTTGGACATCCCTGAACAAATTCTATTCACCAAGTGGACAGAAATTGACTCCTCATTGCCATGAACATGAAAATTTTAAATGATGTAATGAGAAGCAAAAGTCTTTTCAAAAATGTTAAAACTAATTTTCTGTTAAACCTGCAGATACAAAAAATCTTCTAAAAAAGGTCTGAATCTGACTTGAATCCAGAGAATTTGAATATATCTTGTTTCAAGGATTTTCATCCTTTTCCCTTTTCACTTAATATTTTATTGGAAAACTGGGTTGTAGCTTTAAGGCAGTGAAGGTGTTCTCATGACTTCAGTACTGCTTTGGACCTGAAATCTAAACCATTAAATACAAGTGTATTTGCTTTTGGTGTTTATCACCATGACCATAATTTTTTTTTTTCCTCTTAAATCTACTGACTGCATCATTGCTATTTGGAATACAGTGCATGAATTATTTTCTCTTTGTTAATACTTATCAGCTATTGTAGTTTTCTTCCTAATAGTTAATAAATAACACAGCTTGCAGATAAAACATTCCTTGAAAACAAGATGTTGTAACTGTTTTGTGCTCAGTGATACAATAAATGAATGCTAGTTAAAAAATGTTGGCACTGTGAGCTGCATGACCCAGTTTGTGAGCTGATACTGATGCCTTAGGATTTTAGTTTTTATATTTTCATTTATCTGTAATCCTGCAGTTCTTTAGTGTATAACTCTGAACTCCACATAGAGTGTTAGCAACTGCTTTTCCCATTTTGGTCAGACACAACAATTCCTCTCTAGGCCTGAGAATCAAGGACACCTCACTCTCGCCGGCCCTGAGAAATGTAAACAAAAGTGAGTTAGTGGGGAGCAAACTGGGAGAATGGGACTCCACTGCCTGAAGCTGTAATTGGACAATGAACTTCTGATGTGCACATAGACAAAACTTATATCTGTCCGAAAAACATGTGACTGTGTCCATCCTGGGTATAGTCTCTGCGAGGCTCCTGCACTGCCCAAGGTGTACCCTGTGAAGGCCTTTCAATAAACACCTACCCTTTATCCTTTCACTCTGTCTTGGCCTCTGTTCCAGGTCAGCTTTTACAAGGCATCAATACTGCAGGATACAAACTGGAAGAAAGTGCTTCTTCTAGTGAGGGGCTTGCTGGAAGGTGGTAGGTCAGGGGTGAGAGTATTGAGCCCTCAAGAGTCTCCGGCTGCTGTGGTTAATTTATTTTGCACAGCCCTCTGACTACAGGCCAGTCATTACTGGTCTACAGCTCCCGCCCAGAGCTCACCCACCCGGGATGTGTTTTCTACCACATGCCAGGCTCTGTTCTGCTTCTTCTACTTCATAGTCTGGATCTTACCCAAAACCCACAGTGTCTCACTCAGAATCATTGGATAGCCTGGGTTGGAAAGGACATTCAAGACCATCTAGTTTCAAACCCCCTGCCATGGACAGGGACATCTTTCCTAGACCCAGTTGCTCAAAGCCCCATCCAACCTGGTCTTAAACACTTGCAGGGATGGGGAATCTACAGCTTCCCTGGACAACCTGTTTCAGTGCTTCACCACCCTCACGGAAAAGAATTTATTCCTAATATCTAATCTAAACCCATTCTCAGTTTGAATCCATTCCCCCTTGTTCTGTCACTACATGCCCTTGTAAAAAGCATCTCTCCATCTTTCTTGTAGGCTCCCCTGAGGTACTAGAAGGCCACAATGAGGTCACCCCCTAAGCCATCTCTTTTCCAGGCTGAACAATCCCAATTCTCTCAGCCTTTCCTCATAGGAGTTTCCAGCCTGTCCATGGAGTCCTCCCCTGCCTGCACTGTCGGTCATGCACTTCATCCTCCCAAACCTTTCCCCGACGCAGAAGCGGGTCTCACATTCTTTCGCACCACAAGGCTCATCTGGCAGCGCTCATTAATACAATAAATCATTAACGAAGCAAATGCAGTACATCACACAGCGCCGCCTTGAGTGTTTGTTTATTGATCTGCATTATCACAGCGAGCTCCGCAGCTTTTCAGATCCCCTATGGAATGCGATTTCGGTGCGCTCCAAGGGCGCCGCACACATGGCGCTGTGGGCACAGCCCGAGCGTGGAGCGGCCCGCACGCCCCGGGCTGGCAAAAACGCAGAATCCCAGAACCAATTTGGATGGAAAAGACCTCCGAGATCATCGAGTCCGAACTGTGACCGAACACCACCATGTCACCAAGTGCCACGTCCGGTCCTTCCTTAAACACCTCCAGGGACGGTGACTTCACCATCGGTCTGGGCAGCCCATTTCAATATCTAATCACCTTTCCTGAGAAGAAATTCCTCCTAATGTCCAACCTAGACCTCCCCTGGTGCAGCTTGAAGTTATGTCCTCTCGTCCTGTTGCTACGGAAGGGTACATGTCGCAGTCAGGCGCGGCGGCGGGGTAACTTCCCGCGAAGGGACGGGACGGGACGGGACGGGACGGGACGAGATGAGATGGGATGGGAAAGAACGGGATGGGACGGGACAGGAGGGGAGAGGACAGGACAGGACGGGACGGGACGGGATGAGATGAGATGAGACGGGACGGGACGGATCGCACCCCACTCCGGCGGTCGACT